>OX422217.1:386376987-386589487 GCA_949130495.1 Sambucus nigra
ACTTAGTGTCGAACCTTGGTGAAGACCTATAGTAATTGTGAATTCATTACTTTCTTCAACTGTTATCTTATTATGGTCATAGCCTTCTCATACATATCATTAATCATGTCAATATAACTACCAGTAACTCTTTTTGATATAAAACCCACCATATTATATCTCTTTTTATTATATCATACACCTTCTCCAAATCTATAAAATCATATAAAGATAAATTTCTTCAATAAATAAACACCTTCCATTATTGACCTCTGAGGCATAAATCAAAGTTAATCCTCATATACTATTGTTTTCAATATCAATCCATGTCCAATCACTATCTCCCAAAGTTTCATGGTATGACTCATCAACTTAATACCACAATCATTTGAATTAAATTGCATGTCTTCTTTATTTTTATAAATATCTACTAAAACATTATTTCTCCATTCATCGGGCATCCTATTAGTCATTATAATTTTTATCAAATAATATTATTATAAAAGACACTTTTTCATCCCCTAAAAAATTTCAAACCTCGATAGGGATACCATTTGGTTCCAAAGCTTTCCATGTTTTTATCATTTATAAAGCAATCCAAACCTCTATTATCATAGTTTGTCAAAAAATATATTTTTTCGAGTCTCCCTAAATTCCTCCATATCTAATATACTTATATTGTCTCCATTCAATAACCTCTCAAAGTAATATTTCATCTTTCCTTAATCTTCTCATCCTTAAATAATACTCTTTAATCATCACTTTTAATACACTTAAAATTATTTATCTTTTATTTTCTGGTTTCTAAGTTTATCTAGCTTACAAATAATTTCTCCCCTTCTTGTGTTCATAGTTTTTCATAAAGATCATTATACGCTCTAAACTTATCATCTCTTTCCATTTTTTAACTTCTTTCTTAGCCCCTTTATATTTCTCAAAATTTTATTCTTCTTTAGTTGTTTACCATATTTTAAAGCACCCTCTTTTGCGAATGATTATCTTTTTACACATGCCTTAGATGACACATATCCTAATGATAGGCTCCGTCAGTAGGCATAACACTTACTCATAAAATTATACCATGGAGAATTAATAAGAAATCCATACCAACACATCAAAATAGCTATAAAATCACACCCAATAAACATGAAATGTCCCAAAAGTGGACCATGGAGACTTATTATGCAATCCCTTTGAATCAGGCTCCGTCAATAATCACACCCAAAAAAGATGAAATGTCTTAAAGAATTATTCAAACACTTAGTATAAGATAAGGAATACACAACATATAAAATCCTTAAGCACATGAAGTCTTACTTATCTAGGTAGAGGTTGGAGTGTCTGTCGAATAACAAAGACAATGGGTTTCCTTTCTCTATTAATGAACTTTTCAACCTTCTCATATCTAACTCTATGTTTATCTTTAGGCTAACAAACATAGATCTTCTCTCATCTCTTCGAAAATGATTGTTCTCAAAGTTTCCTCTCTTGCAAACATCCTTCCTCATAAGAAACCTATTTTTTTTAAAGTGGTATTACTCCAAAAAAATTTAATCTCACATAAATGAGGTGGTACATAGGAAAAATGATCTAACTACCATCAACATGATGTATAATATTCTTAATTCTCTTAAAGGTGTCCCTGGGTTAAAATTCGTTTTAATTTCCAAACACAAAGTGTCAATTTTAAAAACAAGAGAATAAATATTTATTCTTAAGTCATCAACCATATCAATGTCATGTGAATTAGAGCTAACATATGAATCCCTAATCTTGTAGAAAAAAATCTAAGGTGTCGAGGTTTATAACAATTGGCACATATAAAATTTACATCGCACGTCCTTAAAATGATACGCAGGAAAGGATCGTTTGTTTCCATTGGGGATTTTTAAATTGTAGTAAAAATGACCATATATGACCTTCGTTGTAACAAAAAGTACTAGAAAATTAATGTAAATGATCATTTGAAACATTTTGATCATTTGTCTTCTTTTGAACATTATCTTTTAATTTTTGTTTCTTTCTATACTTATTCAAACAAAATTGATCAATCTTATCCAAATACCATGATAAAAAATGAATTCATACATGATGCACTCTCTTAAGTAGAAATTGACTTGTATATCACAGCTCTATAAAATTCAAGTTCATCTTTTAAAGATGTAATTCTCTTCTCAAGCTCACATTTAGAAGATTCACAACAAATAATTTTATTCCTACATATAGACACCACATAATAGGACCCCCACCTATAAATTTTGATGGGATTCTTCATCACGTTTTCTCAAATCTAAAAGATATTTTCTCCACACACAAATATAAAAAAAACTCCCATTTTAATCTTTGAGATAAACCCCACCCTCATGCTACATGCGAACTACATGGAATTTGATGTCTTTAGAGGCTACGTAGGCATTTCGGGCTAAAACCCGAGACTCGAGTCCTATTTTCATATTTTCATCTTTTTCCTATTTTATCCATATGTTATTCATATATATAATGCTTGTGATTCATACTTATGTCTTATCTAACATATATTATCGTTTCATCATAACGAACAATATCTCGATAAGCACACATATCCTTTTTTTCTAATAATTATGGGTGAACTTGCTCCATCTTTTCCTTGATGTGAGTTGAGAGATTCCGATCTCTACTTATATATACACATGCACACACTTCACGGAGAAATTAAGGAAAATTGTAACATAAGCCCATGATAGAAAAAAGGGTGGGATAGGTGCCTAACACCTTCCCATTCCAAAACTTATCAACCAAACCTCTGATCTAATTGGTTTCGTAAGAATTAATTTGTGTTTGATGCCACTCTCTCGAGGCGGCGATATGTTCTTCTATCTGTTTTGGGCAAAATAGGCTGGAGAATCCATCTCTTTACATCACGCCAAAATCGACGACGATCGTAGCACCCCACGATGTAGAAAGGGGCGCGAGACATTTATCCCCCCTCTTTACTCCATGAAAGTGATCGAGGGAGGGGGAAGATCTCGGGATGGCCACAGTGACGACTCTGTTGTGGATTTACTTAAGAGGGATATATTTTGTTTGCATAAGGTGTTATCATTTTCTACTTGTGTGCATATGCACCTACCTGCATGTTCCTTTTTTCTCCTCTATTATTTCTTGTATATATCTACCTCATGTTTATATCACCTCTCACTCATTTTTCACTTCACACACTTGTAAATAATCTCCATGTACACCTCATACCACTTACACTTGAATATAAGTTCACTTATATCCCCATGTTGCACACACCACTTAGAATATCCATCCTTAGGTGTCACTAGAACACACCTCCACTTATCACACTTGTATATATCCATGCTTACTTACACTTATCACCCACTCACTTATAGATATTCACACGTCACTCACTCTCACATCTCAATTCTTAGTATAATATCCATGTTAGATTTACTTTTCATGATACTTGTACATTCTTCCTTATTAGTATAGTGCTCATGCCAAACAAAATAATCTCTCTATAATACACTAATCATGAATCACGCATACTACATCACCAAGAGCATTTTATATTGACAAAAAATTATCCCGTACTGAGGGAGTCACTTTAAGATGGGCACTAATCAGGTAGGTTGCAGTTATCCTAAGCAATATGATGCTCACCTTCCAATGGCCTAATACCTTTGACGTTTATCAAAAGGTTCCCCTTGCATCGTACTGCTTGACCAAAGTTATGATGGGAGGTATATATCACATAACTCATTCACGTATGTTGATTATATCTATTTCGCTCTCACACGTACTGTCCCCATGAGGTCTATAGTGAGGCAATTCACGTAAACTCAAGTATATCAAATGGCTTGTCCGCACATACTGATTGCCCTAAAAAGAAAGACGTATATCATGGAACTCATGCCAAAGGAGGGAAACTTTTCACTAACCCAACAATTGCATACCCTCATATAGGTGTCAAACCTAGGGAAATCATATTTAGTTCGCGAGTTACTACCCAAAACTCTGCCGAAATGCCAAGTCGGCATACCACCCAAATTTTTGCGCGATTTTGTCTTTTTCCAAAATGGGACCCTATCCATGAGCTTGACAACAAGTCAAACCATGTTTTACATCATTTTCAAACCAAATTTTTCCTAGGCTCGGGTCTCGTCTGAAATTTCTTTTAAATTTAGGTGAACCTCATACAAGTGAAAACATAAACATAATAGTAATCATTCTGAGACTCTTTTCTAATTTTTCCTCCTTCCTCATTCTTATCATATTTCAAAAATAAATTCGAATAATTTTCCTTCTTAGGTCGATCGCATACCTGACCCTTGGCCTCGCTCCCTATTGGCTTTGGTTATCTGTCGAACTTCCTCGAAGCTCCGTCAGTTATCTCTCTACTTCCTCTGAGTCTGAAATCCACCTTCACCAACTTCCTATGGAGAACGTAGATTAAGTACCTAATGTACATCCTGATTTGATGACGGTCCTAGTACAACATACCTTCAATATTGGCAAAATTAAAATCAAGGTTCATGAGATGTAGAGAAATCGGGTCCTTATTCTAGAGGAGCCTAAGGTCCTCTTCCATCGCGATATGGGGCCACTCGCACCTGAGCCTATTTGGGTCTCCAAAAAATAGTAGCACACTCCACGTGCCCCTCCAGCTAAAGGGCAACCACCAGCTCAGCTTCCTACACTAAATCTTTCCCACCCAGGGGCTAACTTGCTAGTACCTATCGATCTGAAGGAAAAAGAGTTGAATAAGGTCAAGGAGGACCTTAAGCTGTTGACAATGTCTGAATCTTCTAGAACTGTATGGATTACACCCATATGTCTCCCCACCCTAAAGCAACGCTACCGAAAAAATTCAAAATGCCTAACATTGAGAAGTTTAGGGGTAGAGGGCCCCCAATTATTTATCTTCAACGATACCACCAATCCATGACTTTCCTAGGTGCCCCCAAGGAAATAATGGACTAGGTGCTCCAACATACATTGAAAGACAACACTCTTCATTAATTCCTATCCCTCGAGGAATCTAGGATTCGTAGTTAGGAGGATGTTGTCTGTGAATTCTTATCGCAATACAAATACAATGAGGAATTGGAGGTTATACGTCATGATTTATAACTTCTCAACCAGAATCCCAGAGAAACTATTAGTAATTTCATAGCTAGGCGAAGGGAAAAAGAGGCCACCATGACAAACCGGCCTTCCAAAGAGGGGAAAGTTAGTATTATGAAGAAACACTTCTTATCCCTTGTCCAAGCAATGATTGGAGGATGGTATTAACCCCATTTTTGAGACCTTTGGGAAGCAGGAGTGGAGATTAAAGAAAGTCTTTCCAAGATGAAAGCTGAGCCAAAGAAAGTATCCGAATAATCCACTCTAAGAAAATATGAGAAGCCTGCTATAGTCTCGACCATCAATAATATCTCATAACATGCTACCTCTTGCGCGCCAAAAAGTCTTGCTAACCCAGTCAAAAAAGAATACACCGAGTGTTGATACCAAATTTAATCTGCTGACATGGACCAATCATATGAAGACACGTGGTTATCTACATGGCAACAACAAACACTTCCGAGGAACCCACGCGCTCCGAGGAACAAGACTACAACGAAGAAGACTAGTTCCCCGAGGAACTCACAAGCTCCGAGGAACAATGCCTCTCCGAGGAACTCTTGAGTAACGAGAAACTTAGGCGGTCCGAGCAACTCAGGCGGTCCGAGATGCATCTCAAACAAAGCATTAATAGCTGGATAATCAACAGTTCAACTGATTCATTAAATGCTTATCATTCAGACGCACACGCAAAGAGGGCATTAAATGTATTACCCTTTCATATGTATGTCATTTAATGTATTATCCTTTCACACTACAACCTCAGGGCTATAAATACATTGTACAATCCTCATTGTAAGGGGACCTGGACCCTGAATCCAGAAGGGAATTTCTTGATAGAATTTATAATCGAGAATTCCCAAACACTCAGCAGTAAAGCAACAGTGGACGTAGGCCATTCTTATAAGGCTGAACCACTTTAAAATTCTTTGTCTCATTTATTTATCTGTAATTGAATTATTAGAGTGATCTAATTTTTTACATCAACAGATTGGCGCCGTCTGTGGGAAACGACTGATAATATCATTTTTCATCAAAAACAATCCATTACCAATGGCGGATATTCCTGAATCCAACAATCGAAACACTGGAACCCCTCCAAATCCATCTGCTCCACCAATTATTCCAGATCTGACTGGAATAATGGCAAATCTGGCTCAGGGCCAGACCGTCATGCAAGAAATAATGCGACAACTCATCTAAACCCTCCATGGCGGTGCATTAGCCCATTCCGGACCACGAAGCATTTAAAGAAATACCCGTGCGCCTTATTCGCGTACTAGGCGTACTAATTCATATCGCAATGAGGAGTCTGAAGATTTTTCTTATCAACCTGGACGAACTTCATCAGTGCGGGCCACAGATACTGAACAACGTGTCACCCTTTCCCCAGAAAGGACCAACGCACTGGAAAGATTAAGTAGAGTTTCTCCTTTTGACCGATTAGGCCCTAGGAGGAACAAAAGTCCTCTTAATGCAGCGTCGAGGAGCTTTCGACGACCATCAGATTTAAGGGAAGGATCAGCCCAGTCGCGACCAGCTGCTCGTCAAGATAAATCCCAGGAAGCCACTTCAACGCGATCAGTTGCTCGAACCAATAGGCCCGAGGAAGGAAATGATGCATGGAAAGGATCTATTCAGAGGTTGGAGGATAGATTAGGGGAAATGGCTAAGGCCAAGAACCCTCTACAACGAACCTTTGTTCGAGGAACGCCTTTTGTCCAGGACATTGTTGATTTTTCAACACCATCAAAGTTCAAAGCACCTGTTGTGACTCCCAAGTATGATGGAAAGACTGACCCTATCCTTCATATAGAACAATACCAAGATGCAACCGACATCTATGCTGTCCCAGATGAGATGAGATGCAGAGCATTCTCGGGAACACTTACCGGATCTGCTCAAATATGCTATAATAGTCTTCCTCGGGGTAAGATTTTAACTTTTCTTCAATTGGCCGAGCTATTCATTGGGAATTTCTGCTTTGGAGCAAAGCCAGTTAAACGAGTAGCACATTTGTTAAGTGTTAGACAAAAAGCTGGTGAGAGTACCAGAGATTATATAACTCGTTTTAATAACGAGAAACTCGAAGAGATTGATTATGAGGAGAAGACAGCGATTACCGCTTTGATGAGTGGATTACTGCCAAACAAGTTGTACTACACTTTGGCCAAAGATCCACCTCGAACCATGTCGGACCTGATGGGAAAAGCGTCCAAGATTATGAATGCCGAGGAGGCTATGTCTGCGAAGAAGAATATGGACGCCAAAGAAACCAAGGTGGAAGGTGATAAAGCTAAGAAGAAAGAACATAAGAACAATGGTGGTGACAAACAATCCAAAAATAGGTCGTCATGGGAAGTCTTGAGGAAATTTGATAAGTACACACCTTTGAAGGCAAACATCAACCACGTCCTGGAAGAAATTAAGAACAGCGAGGAGTTAAACTGGCCAAAGAAAATAAAGGCAGACCCTGACACGAGGAATAGGGAAAAATATTGCGAGTTCCACAAGGATCATGGCCATATGACCAAAAATTGCATAGCTCTTCAGAATGAGATTGAAACACTCATCCGACGAGGAAAGCTAGAAAAGTATGTTGATCGGGGAGGCGAAAGAAGAAACAACGACCGAACTAGAGAGAGGTCTAGATCTCCTCGTCGAGCAGAGGATAACAAGAAGAGAAACCATGAAGTTGATCCAGAGGATGACCCCGATCTTCCCAAGAAACCAAGGCAGCCAGAACGGGAGGTATTTTCAATACGCTTTGGGTCATTTAATTGTAATGTTATTACAGGAGGAGATGCAGGAGGAGGAGACCTTACTGCAGAAAGAAAAGCTTACCTCGGTGAGGCTCAAGCTTGCTCGTACATTCAGCGAATAAATCTAGCTGAGGAAGATCGCCCGAGAAAGGTGAACAAGGAGAAATTGGTTATCAGTTTTTCAAAAAATGACCTTGCAGGTGTTTTATATCCTCATGATGACCAGCTGGTGATCAAAATGAGAATGAAGGAAGTCATGATTTCAAGAGTACTGGTTGAAAATGGTAGCTCGGCAGACATCATGTTCTACTCGTGCTTCGATAGTTTAAATCTAAAGCTATCTCAACTGGAGCCTTACCACAGACCCCTCATTGGTTTTGCTGGTGAGAAAGTATTTCCACTTGGGACGATCAAGTTGGATATATTCATTATTACATGGACTGCTTGTCGGACAGAAAGAATACGTTTCTTTGTGATGGATAAGAATGTCCAATCATCGTACAATATCATCATGGGAAGAGTAGGATTGAAGAAGTTCAAGGCTGTACCATCTACAGTGCAGTGCCTAAAATTTCCAACAAACTTTGGAGTAGGAGTTGTGAAAGGTGATCAGAAAGTAGCTCGGGAATGCTATTATTCATCCGCCGAGCAAGAAGAACTGGAAGAATCAAAGAAAAAGACTACTACCTATCAAGTGGATGAAGGTGCAGAAATTGAAACATTGGATCCTCGAGATGAGTCGCAACTCGTGAAGGGTCAAGTGGTGGAAGCTACTGAAAACATCATTCTGGACGACGAGCACCCTGAGCGAACTACTCAAATAGGTTCATCGTTGGAAGCCTCATTAAAACAGGAATTGATAACTTTCCTTAGAAGCAGAAGACAAACTTTTGCATGGAGTCATGAAGATATGCCTGGGATAGACCCAAAATTCTTATGTCACGAGCTCAATGTGAATAAGGAGATCAAGCCTGTGAAGCAGAGAAGAAGAGTATTCAGTCCCGAGAAGAATCAAGCTATACACGAGGAAGTCGAGAAGCTTCAGAAAGCTTGTTTCATTGAAGATGTTAAATATCCAGATTGGTTAGCTAATGTGGTGATGGTAAAGAAGAAGAACAACAAGTGGAGGATGTGTGTAGACTTCACCGACCTCAACAAAGCATGCCCAAAGGATCACTTTCCATTGCCACGAATTGATCAACTGGTGGATGCTACCTCGGGACACGAGTTACTGAGCTTCATGGATGCTTATTCTGGCTACAATCAAATTAAAATGAAACCTGAAGACAGGGAGAGTACTTCTTTCATTACCCCTAGGGGAACTTATTGTTATAATGTTATGCCTTTTGGTTTGAAAAATGCAGGTGCGACATATCAGAGGCTGATGAATAAGGTCTTTGCTGAACAAATCAGTGACAATATGGAAGTCTATGTTGATGATATGCTGACGAAAAGTAAAAAAGATGTCGATCATCTAGTTGACTTAAGTCAGATTTTTGATCAACTAGATAAATATCAAATGAAGCTGAACCCGACGAAGTGCATCTTTGGAGTACGAGAAGGCATGTTTCTCGGTTACATTGTCAATCAACGAGGCATTGAGGCAAATCCTAAAAAGATCAAAGCTCTATTAGGGCTGCGATCTCCAATGATGAAGAAGGAAGTACAGAGTCTCACAGGACGAGTAGCGGCACTCAACAGATTTGTGTCACGAGCAACTGATAGATGTCTCCCATTCTTCAAGACACTCAGAAAGACTTTTGAGTGGAATGATGAATGCGAGAAGGCTTTTCAAGACTTGAAGAGATACTTGGGAGCACCTCCACTATTGTCCAGGCCAGTGATGGGAGAAAAATTGTACTTGTATCTTGCAGTGTCCGAGAATGCGGTTAGCTCGGCATTGATCAGAGTGGAGAATGGAGTGCAAAAACCAATTTACTACACAAGTAAGGCCTTTCGAGGAGTAGAGATCAGATATCCAAGGCTGGAAAAGTTAGCACTGGCGCTTATTGAGGCAAGTAGGAGAATGAGGCCATACTTCCAGGCTCATACCATAGTAGTATATACTGATATGCCATTGAGGCAAGCCCTCCATAAGCCAGAAAAATCAGGAAGATTAATGTATTGGGCAATAGAGCTCGGTGAATATGATATAGTCTATGAACCCAGATCATCGCTTAAAGGACAGGCTGTAGCAGATTTTATAGCGGAGTTCACCTATCCTGATACCGCCGAGGAACAGAAGTTGCTCGCTGATCAACTTGTGGATGTTACAGGATCAACAAACACTAGCTCATACCAACTTTGGTTGGTAAAAGGGCAAGTGGATGTTACAAGATCATTGACTTCGGGCTCAGACCAACTCCGGTTGGTAAAAGGGAAAGAAGAAATGATCGATGAAGAGCAATAAAAATCCGAGGAGGAAAGGAAGCAACAAATATTTCACCGAGGAACTCTAACTGATCAGAAATTCGAAGACGAGTTACCTATATGGAGACTATATGTAGATGGCTCATCTTGCACTGCAGGATGCGGCGCGGGGATAGTTTTGAGCACTCCGGATGAGGTCGATATGGAATACGCCTTGCATTTCCAATTCAAAGCTTCCAATAATGAGGCTGAGTATGAAGCCATGATTGTAGGACTTAGTTTGGCCAAAATTATGGAGGCGCAACAGGTCATTGTTTTCAGTGATTCTCAATTGATCATAAACCAAATGATGGGAGTATATGGAGTTAGAGGAGAATTAATGATCATATATCATGCAAAGGCAAAGGAGCTGGTGTCAGAATTTACCGCTATTCAACTGTTCAGAATAGCAAGAATGGGGAATGCGAGAGCATACGCCCTAGCTCGACTAGCATCAGCTACTCGCACCGAGCTACGATGAATAATCCCAATTGAAGTGTTAGCTGGTCGGAGCATAGATGAAGATCTGACGATGAACTTTATCACCCTTGATTTAGGACCATCTTGGATGGATTCCATCAGGGCGTATATCGAGGAGGGAGAATTGCCAATTGATAAGCTCGCTGCCAAAAAATTGAAGTTTAAAGCTGCTCGGTATGTATTAACTAATGGTGTTTTATATAGACGAAGAATTATGACAGGTTTGCAGAGATGTGTACACCGCTCCGAGGTGAAAGAATTAATTGAAGAGATCCACGAAGGGTCTTGTGGAGCACATGTAGCAGGTCGAACGCTTTTACAAAGGGTAATGACGCAAGGATACTACTGGCCGACGATGAGGGCTGATTGTATAGCCTACGCCAAGAAGTGTGACAAGTTCCAGCACTTTTCCTCCATCCGAAGAACTCCACAAGCATTGTTGACACCCATAACTTCCCCTTGGCCATTTGCCATGTGGGGAATTGACTTGGTTGGGCCACTGCCAACGACCCGAGGAAGGTTCAAGTACCTCGTCGTCGCAGTGGATTATTTTACTAAATGGGTAGAAGCCGAGCCTATCATTGACATGACGTACGAGAAGGTGTACCAATTTGTTTGGAAGAACATCACTTGTCGATACGATCTACCTCATGCCTTCATCACAGACCATGGAACACAATTTGATAACGAGGAGTTTGTCGCCTATTATCATCGATCAAATATTTTGAAGGTCCACTCAGCACCAGGCCATCCTCAAAGCAATGGACAAACTGAGGTGACAAACAGAACGCTGCTAAATGGCTTGAAGAAAAGATTGGATGATGCAAAAGAAAACTGGATCAACAAGTTACAATCAGTACTTTGGGCTTACCGAACTAATCCTCGAGTAGCAACTGGAGAATCACCATACATGCTGGCATTTGGAAGTGAAGCCGTCATACCTGTCGAGTTGGGCCTCCCAACACACAGGGTACTGAATTTCAATTCCCCTGTCAGCGACTTAATGAGAAGACTGGATTTAGACATGCTCGAGGAAGTTAGAGAAGAAGCAGCCATTAGAAATGCTGCTTACCAGCAGCGAACAACTTTATTCTACAACAAAAGGGTGAAGAAGTGCGACCTGAAAGAAGGAGACTATGTGCTGAAGAAAGTAATTCAAAAGCACAATAAGCTGGAAGCAAATTAGCATGGACCATACCGAGTTACAGAAGTTGTTCGATCAGGAACTTATCGAATAGCAACTCTAATGGGGAGGAGTTCAAGAATGCATGGAACGCAGAGCACCTACGCAAGTATTATCAGTGATGTATATGTAACACAGTTCCATCAGTATGAATAAAATGAAGATATTCTGCTAAAGTCTCTCCTTTTATGGAGAATTTTTCGGGGAATACTAGTGCTACACACTACTCAGCAAAACTCGACAAAGCTCAGACTGCTCAGCAACAAAATATTCCTAAAAATGCCAACTTCGGTTGGTTAGGAAACAAAATATTCCTAAAAATGCCAACCTCGGTTGGGTAGGAAACAAAATATTCCTAAAAATGCCAACTTCGGTTGGTTAGGAAACAAAATATTCCTAAAAATGCCAACCTCGGTTGGTTAGGAAACAAAATATTCCTAAAAATGCCAACTTCGGTTGGTTAGGAAACAAAATATTCCTAAAAATGCCAACCTGTTTGGCTAGGAAATGAAATATTCCTAAAAATGCCAACCTGTTTGGCTAGGAAATGAAATATTCCTAAAAATGCCAACCTGTTTGGCTAGGAAACGAAATATTCCTAAAAATGCCAACCTGTTTGGCTAGGAAACAAAATATTCTCGCAAATGCCAACTTATGTTGGTCGGGAGGTAAGATTATTCCAGAAAGTGCAAAAGTTGCTAACTATGGCTGGTCGGGGTTAAAAACCCACCAACTGTAGTTGGTCGACAAAGAAAATTTACCGACCTTGGTTGGTCGGAAACATTTAAGAGAAAAGTCTACTAACTATGGCTGGTCGGAGATAAAAACAAACCATATGTAGTTAGTCAACAAGCAAAATTTACCGGTCTTGGTTGGTCGGAAACATTTTATGGGTAAAATTATTTCAAAAAGACTAACTATAGCTGTTCGGGGATAAAAACCCACTAACTGTAGTTGGTCGACAAGCATAATTTAACGACCTTGGTTGGTTGGAAAAATTTTAAACAGTTTTTATACTCGTGACTTTATTATTAAGTGATCGAGCAATATTATTGATACTTGTAACTTTTTAATTGTTACTGAGTTGGTCGACAAACAACACAATATTGTTATTTTTAACAGATATGCATAAATATAAAGTGTTTGATAACTACAAGACAATAGCAATCAAGATTTGCAAACAAAAATGAAAGTCTTTCATTGAATTCAAAATAAATTACATTGATAATGAAATTACAGTTACATTGACATGTATACTAACTATTACATCAAAAATTCATATTCTACTGGTCTCTTCCCCTCTGCTTTTGACACAGGTTCCTCGCCAGCTGGCGGATCATTTAAAGACAGAGGAGAATTGATGAAGTTGAGATCCTTTAACATCCTGACATTCATCACGGATGGTCGATCTAAGAGATGCTCGGGACGAGATACCTCAATTTGAGAATGTAAATTGTATTCACCGAGATACTTTGAAATTAAGCTCCGAGGAATGGCCCGAGCAGGGATCCAATCCATGTCCAAATTGTATGGTGGCACAGGCAAGTCGAGCAACCCGAGATCATGGTAGTCCCACAGATAATGACCTTGTTCGAGCTTCAGCACACCTAAGGCATTCAGCCAGCCTTGCTTGTAGCCCTCATTATTGGCATTCTGGATACGATCGTCCAAGTGGAATAGTGCTTCGTTGTATCCAGCCATCCAGAATTCCCTGGGCTATTTCTGGAATTGATATGTTAACCTCTCTAGCTGCTCGTGGAGATTCTTGATGAAAAGCTCCTTATTCTCCAAGACTGACTTCTGCGCAGAGAGCTGTTTTTCCAAGTCCCTAATCTTCTTTGACATATCAGACAACGCCTGGTTCTTCGCCATTAATTGGAAAGCCTGGTTCTCTAAGGAAGACTGAGTCCTCTGTTCCTCGATAAGAACCCGAGCTGCTCTTGCTCGTCCCCGAGGAGCTCTTGCTCATCACCGAGAAGATGTGGAAGGGCCCGACCTCTTCAAGGTGTCCAACTCTTCCCTTTCTCAACCTCTAAGAACGAAAATCCCTCATCGGTCACTGGGATCAAGGCACTAGAAGTGGAAGCTGCAGACTTCAATTGTGACAGCTCCTTCTGCAGGTTGTTATTTTCCTTTTCCAGCAACTCAGCAATCTGTCTGCATTCTTCGACCTCACCTCTCAAGGTTCTCTCCCTTACATTATACCCATCAAAAAGCTTCTCGTATCCCTTGTCGGCAATGATCTGCTGGTACTTCTTCTCGTACCCCTCATACAACAAAGCAGTTGATTCTTTGTATTGAAGCTGAAGGTCCTCGAGGGTGCTTTGAATATCCTCAATCATTTCATAATAGGCAACGGTATTGGCTACAACCCTATCAAGAAGACACTTCAAATATTGATATGCTTCCACTGCCTGTTCTGAAGCATCATGACCAAGTATGTCGACAACTTGTGCAACACTCAGGTCTGTGTGACCAGCCTTAAAGTACTCATTACATTGTCGCAGCAACTTTGTATCATGGGCAGATAGCAGTTCCATCCTAGCCAAAAACTAGCAGAGAAAGAAGAGCAATCATCAATAAGAGGAATAAGCAGAGTATGAATGAAAGATAGACAACAGTATGCAAAAAAGTTCAAGTTTTATTAGATCATTGTTCAGAGTTACATCTTCTGGGTTACATTTGATAAAGAGAAATAAAATAAAGAGAAACCCGAACAACACTACACATTTTCCTTATCTCCCAAAACCTTCTCGGGAGGTTGGGATGAAGAGGTAGGTTGCTCGGAAGGAAGGGATAGTTGCTCAGGAAGAATGGGCAGTTGCTCGAAGGATGAAACGATTTGTTGATTTTCCTTGGCAGCAGGCTGGATGGATAGGGCATGATCTCCCATCACCATCGAAGACTCTTCGGAGGTAGCTTCGTCCTCTTCTAATTCTTCTGGAGTTGGAGGGAGACCAGAGATATGTCTCTGGAAGAGCTCGGAAGACTCGTCGACCTTCATCTCCTGAAGGGAAGCAACCCATCCATCCCTAAAGTACTTGAGACTGCCATAGTCCACTTGCGACACCATGGCAGCCAACCCCTTATTCCACCCCTTGTCCTAGCCAGAGCTGAAAGACTTCTTCACAGCCATCTTCCTCTTCAATTTCTCCGAGGCTTCTCGGACAGCAGGTTCTCAGCAGCCTTCAATTTATTTTCTGTTTCCTCCTTTTGCCGACCTACTTCCCAAAGTTAAGCCAACTCCTCCTCGGCAGCTTTGAGTTTATCTTCAAACTCTCCAGCAGTTTTGACCCTCTCCTCAAGCTCCTTATTTGCCTTCTCTTGGGCATTTATTCTCTTCTCCAACTCCTTGGAGGCATCAACAGCCCAATCTTTTTCTTGCTCGGAGGAGGCAAACTTCTTCTCCCAGACATCTTTGTCATCAGCATATTTCTGGCGAGAATCTTCCAGAGACTTGATAGCTTCTTCCAGAGCTCCCTTCACACTGGACGAAGACTTAATCGCTTCATCCTTCTTCAAGATTATGTTAAAGCAGCTCGTCAACTGTGAACAGAAAAAGAAAGTAAGTTAGAAACAGAAATGACAAAGGAAATATGAAAAATTAAAAGTAAGAAGACTTACAGAAGCAAGGTGACGAGCAGCTAGTGAGGTGATCATATCCCGAGTAAGGTTTTCTTCAGTACCTTGGACCTAGGGAATGATCGAGGACTTTATCGAGCTCATGGCAGAGCTCAGGGGAACAAAAGTTGGAACCCCAGTTCCAGTAACTGGGGGCTGAGTAATGGTATCAGCCAAATTGACCGAGGAGCTCTTCTTCAGCCTCCTCGGGGGAACAGGTACAGATTCAACCAAGGAAGAACCCTTGGTCGGTGATATCACAATCACCTCTCCAGGAGCAGCAGACCTTTTCAGAGCCACTACGGGCTTCTCGATAACTTTAACAGGAGCAGCTGGAGGAGCTGTGATACGACGCAAATATTGCGTATTTCACCCGTTAACTTACGCCTTATTAGCCCCCTTGGGTATCTTAATCCCTATACTTATGCTCGTTAACCAGACAACCTCGGATTTCTATGTTAACATGTTTTGCAAGGGTTAATTGAGATTTTGTAGGTATTTGGATGCTTAGTATGAAGTTCGGACGCTTTCCGGAATTGTTTCGTCGACTTTTGTAGCTTCGGGGGCATTTTAGTAATTCCAGCATTCGGGTTTGAATCCCGAGCTCTTCATGGAAGTTGAAGCCCTTTGATTTATCTTTGCGTATCCGCCGACGGTGCATGATTCCGAGTTGTATCGATGGAGTTATGGCATTTTTAGGATGATTTTTACATGAAAAGTACACTCAAGGTCACATTCAAGGGCATTTTAGTCATTTCATAATTTGGTTTTTTGACCCAATGTCTTCTTGGATGTTGTATTCCTCTGAGTTATCTTCGCGTAACCTCCGACCGTGCCTCATTCCGAGCTATAACGAAGAAATGGCGGCATTTTCCGTAAAATAGGACAAAGCTGTAGAATTCAGACCTGTAGGTTGCGAATCGATTCGGCCCAAAACCGAATCGATTCGGAACTGCTGCAGAATTGCAGTTCAAACTTCCCCTGTTTCTGAATCGATTCAGACCATTTTCGAATCGATTCGGCCCTCCAGATTTTTGGTTTTCTTCCCTTTTATTACAAGTTTGCCATAGGATATTTTGTATATAACACTTTCTCTTCATTTTGAAGAGAAATCTCTTCATTTTTAGCTTAGTTTAGGGTTTTGGTTTGGAGAGGTTTTCTTCATTTCTCTTTGGGATGATAACCATTTGGGGTTTGTAAGTTCAACTTTTCATTTCCTTTACCATTAATATAGGTGTTCTAGTTTATTTCCATTGTTGTTGTTTACTTTCATGCTTAAATAATTAGTTTTAGTTATTTATTCCTTGCTTAATTAGTTTATAGCTTTGTTAATTAGTTTCATTTATGTCTTGCCTTTAGATAAATAGGGTCGGGATTGCATTTCCGCCATTTACGGGTTTGGACCTCGAAAATTAGGTTGTGTGTAAAATTGCGTTTAATTGAAACCGCGTGTATTAAAGTTGGATTGTTATGCGTTTAACTTTATTTGTCACGCAACTTTAGTGTTTATAGCGACAATCCGAATTTAATCCGCGTGTGACCATTTTCAGTTAAATGTTTAATCTCGCAACTTTGGGTTAAATTCTTTCTTGTGTGATGTTTATGCTTAATTGTAAATGCTCGATTAAATATTTTCGAACCGTAATTCTAATTAGTAGTTGTTTAGCCCGTGTGGTGGAATGCGATCCCGATCCTCGCTTTACTTTATTTTAGCGTAACTTCTCTTTTATTTAGTCACCATAAACACCATATCACCTTTTCTTATTTCTTTTACACCCTTTTATTTTCAGAAGTTTTAAAACAATTAAAGTCTAAAATTTAATCACTCCTTGTGGATTTCTTACGATACACGACTTACCGCTGTGCTTGCCTCGCAAGTGTAGTAGTAGCTTAGGTTTTTTGTATCGCGGCGGCGAAACACACAACGATTGTGTCCTCACACGAACACACTTTTTCCGCTCGACCACAAAATGGCGCCGTTGCCGGGGAGTGTGTTTTAGATAGTAATTGTTTTATTATTTCGTAGTATTTTTCCTTTTGTATTTGTATTCTTTGTTTTAACCTTTTTTGCAGGATTGCATACTTTGAGCGCTAAGAAACTTTGATTCGCGGTTGCTCACTTTATTTCTTGGATTCTCCATCTTTCAAACAACGAGGTAATCATGTCCTACTATTATAGTTATTACGGTTATTCTAATGATTCATACTTTGGGGATAGTTTTCAAGTTTTCCATTTTCAAGATTTTCTTGAAAATGAAAGACTTGAAAACATTTATCGGAATGAAAATCGTTATTGGGAGCTTGAGTTGGATTCATTATTCGAATCCAATGACGATTCTTATTTCATTACTTTCGAAGATGAGTTTCAACCAAATGAGGAGTCCGAGGCTCTTGAGCCGAGGAAGCCTACTTTGGAAGAGACTTTGCTTCTTTACTCCCAAGGTTTGGAAAGCCTAAATGATGCTGGAATGAGACTTGGTTCACTTTGCGATGAGATGAATTCTTATGCACAAAACAACGAGGAGGTGGAAACTTGTGTTTCACCTCAATTTTTCAAAGAATTTCTCATCGAATGTGAATCTTTCTCCCCCGAATTCAATCTCCTTCCGATGATGAGTCGATTGAGATTGAATTTGTTTCATCACCATATTCGTTTTCTGTGATCGAACCATTAGAATTACCGGTTGATTCCTATGAGTCGGTAGAAACATTTAAAACTTCTACACTTTTTGCCGACGAGGACTCTTTACCGCACTTATTTTTGATGGATGTTATCCCCGTGTGTGCACCATCTCCCATTCCACTTGAAAAACCTTTGGGAGATGAGTCGATTTTTCTTGGACCTCAAGTGTACCTTTCCCCCTTATTATCCAAATCCCCCATCGTCCCCCAAAAATTTCAAATTGGCGATGGTTCATTTTTTTCACCACCCACATGCCTTCCGTTGTTCAAACGGAATTCATATCTTCCGGGAGTCATGTTCGCTGTGGAGGGTCCACCATTGATCTTCCAAAGTCAAATCGTTCTTATGGTGGAACCTCAACTATTTAGACTTCTAGTGTATAGTTAGTGTGAAGCCTAAATAGTAGGTTGTAAATAATTAGCTTTTTAATTTTCTTTATTTCCTTTTTTTCTTTCCTTTTAATTTAGTCTAGTGTAATTAGTTAACTTTTTGTTATTTGTTTTTGCTATGCTCGGTACTAACTTGTTTTGTAGATTCCTTTGGACTCGCGCTTATGGAGATCGCTCCAATTTTGGGTAATATCGTTCTTTTCCTCTCTTTATGTTGTGTTCTTAATGCGCATTGAGGACAATGCAACATTTAAGTTAGGGGGTGTAGGATATTCTATCCATTTCTTTGTTTTGTCCATGGATTTGCTCACATTTAGTTACTAAGTATGCCTTTTTGTGAAAAATTTGAAAAATTTCGAAAATATTTTCTTTTTTTTTTCTCCTTTGTTGGGCATTTTGCCTTGTTTTCAGTGATAAATTTCAATAATTGCCCGATCCAATAGACAACTCAATGATGCATGTTCTCGATTTTAGAAGTTATTAGACTTTAGTCCTCAAATCATTGATATTTTGAATAACTTCATGAATTAAACTTTATCCCATGAGCATATGCACTTTCCTTGTTATATTGATTTGGTTTAAGATTTTTATAACTCGGGAATCTTTTGTTGCATTGTATATACTTACACCGAGTAAGCTTTGTACCTTTCGTCGTTTGTGAGTGTTATACACTATTCTTTCCTCTTTGAAAACGTTGAATTCGTTGGTAATCTCTCTAATCTTTCTTTTGACCGTTCATTAATTGAGTTCATACTTGAAATGTGTTACTTGATCATGATTTTCATATATTGTTTTGACTCGAGAATTGCGTAAACTTTGTGAAATGATCATAGGCCATCTTTGTTATATCACCCATATTAGCCTTGACCTCACCCTTATATGCTTACCCTCGTTAACCCATTTGAGCCTAAATACAACCTTTCTTTTCATAACCCAAATTGCCATAACCAACTCTAAATTGGAGTTTTAGCCCATACATACACTTTCCATACCTTTGTTTGGAATGTTACTTGGGATTGAATGTTGTTGTTATGATGTCGGTTGCAATTTAAGCATATGAGAGTTTGATAAGTAAAGAAAAGAAGTAGTGAAAAAGTGATGAAAAAGAGAAATCAAAAAGCAAAAAGAAAACAAAAGAGAAAATGAGAAAAAGAAGAAAAGAAAAGAAAGAGAAAGTTGTATATGTTGTGTATAGTTCAATAAGCTTTGATTACTCTCCAAATGATACATTTAATGCTTGTTTTGGAACTTGTTTTCCAATTTTTGATATTGCCCGCATTTTTCCATTATCCCAAGTTTTCATCCCGAACACTTTGAATCCGTACATACATTCCTTCATTTCTCACCCTAGCCTATCCTACATTACAACCCTATTACAAGTCCTATGTGATCTTAGGTTGATGTAATTCAAAAGTTTAAATAGTTTTGATAATCTGTGAAAATGCATTTCGCCTCTTTTAGTGTGCGGTATCCTTTCATTGAGATTACAAGTTTTCATTTCCTATATATAGCGTTCTTCATTTGTGACATGTGTGCGGCCTAGTTTCCATTTCCATTTACTCTTTATGCCCGCATGTCCCGTGTATTACCTCCCGTTTTGAGTGATTTCATTTGTTGAGTGTAATGCCCGTGAGGATTGAATATATGCATGCCTTTATGTTTATCCAGTTTATTTAAGTTTTTCACCAAATCACACTATGCATGTGCTTTCTCCCCTCCCACATTTTAAGGTTTCAATTCTATGAGGTGCATTCTATAATGTTAATGATTTGGACTTTTGTGTGAATTCATTCACTTTGCTAATAATGCGTATGAAATCCTTTTCGCCATTATTGGGCTTGTCGCATGTTTGATTGGGCATATTTTGAGGAAACTTTATGATGTTTGTGGGTTTCATCCCTGAAAACCCTCACGAGACGACACTCGTCCACTAGGGTAACCTAGGGGTTTAACGGCTTATTGCATACGCTAAATGCAATCGAATCGCCCGCGAAAGTGGCCTTATTCTTTTATACCATACTTTTGTACTTCTCCTGCTTTTGGTTTGCTTGTAGTTCTTGTTGTTTCCTATTTCATTGCTAGGGACTAGCAATGTGTAAGTTAGGGGGTGTGATACGACGCAAATATTGCGTATTTCACCCGTTAACCTACGCCTTATTAGCCCCCTTGGGTATCTTAATCCCTATACTTATGCTCGTTAACCAGACAACCTCGGATTTCTATGTTAACATGTTTTGCAGGGGTTAATTGAGATTTTGTAGGTATTTGGATGCTTAGTATGAAGTTCGGACGCTTTCCGGAATTGTTTCGTCGACTTTTGTAGCTTCGGGGGCATTTTAGTAATTCCAGCATTCGGGTTTGAATCCCGAGCTCTTCACGGAAGTTGAAGCCCTTTGATTTCTCTTTGCGTAGCCGCCGACGGTGCATGATTCCGAGTTGTATCGATGGAGTTATGGCATTTTTAGGATGATTTTTACATGAAAAGTACACTCAAGGTCACATTCAAGGGCATTTTAGTCATTTCATAATTTGGTTTTTTGACCCAATGTCTTCTTGGATGTTGTAGTCCTCTGAGTTATCTTCGCGTAGCCTCCGACCGTGCCTCATTCCGAGCTATAACGAAGAAATGGCGGCATTTTCCGTAAAACAGGACAAAGCTGCAGAATTCAGACCTGTAGGTTGCGAATCGATTCGGCCCAAAACCGAATCGATTCGGAACTGCTGCAGAATTGCAGTTCGAACTTCCCCTGTTTCCGAATCGATTCGGACCATTTCTGAATCGATTCGGCCCTCCAGATTTTTGGTTTTCTTCCCTTTTATTACAAGTTTGCCATAGGATATTTTGTATATAACACTTTCTCTTCATTTTGAAGAGAAATCTCTTCATTTTTAGCTTAGTTTAGGGTTTTGGTTTGGAGAGGTTTTCTTCATTTCTCTTTGGGATGATAACCATTTGGGGTTTGTAAGTTCAACTTTTCATTTCCTTTACCATTAATATAGGTGTTCTAGTTTATTTCCATTGTTGTTGTTTACTTTCATGCTTAAATAATTAGTTTTAGTTATTTATTCCTTGCTTAATTAGTTTATAGCTTTGTTAATTAGTTTCATTTATGTCTTGCCCTTAGATAAATAGGGTCGGGATTGCATTTCCGCCATTTACGGGTTTGGACCTCGAAAATTAGGTTGTGTGTAAAATTGCGTTTAATTGAAACCGCGTGTATTAAAGTTGGATTGTTATGCGTTTAACTTTATTTGTCACGCAACTTTAGTGTTTATAGCGACAATCCGAATTTAATCCGCGTGTGACCATTTTTAGTTAAATGTTTAATCTCGCAACTTTGGGTTAAATTCCTTCTTGTGTGATGTTTATGCTTAATTGTAAATGCTCGGTCAAATGTTTTCGAACCGTAATTCTAATTAGTAGTTGTTTAGCCCGTGTGGTGGAATGCGATCCCGATCCTCGCTTTACTTTATTTTAGCGTAACTTCTCTTTTATTTAGTCACCATAAACACCATATCACCTTTTCTTATTTCTTTTACACCCTTTTATTTTCAGAAGTTTTAAAACAATTAAAGTCTAAAATTTAATTACTCCTTGTGGATTTCTTACGATACCCGACTTACCGCTGTGCTTGCCTCGCAAGTGTAGTAGTAGCTTAGGTTTTTTGTATCGCGGCGGCGAAACACACAACGATTGTGTCCTCACACGAACACACTTTTTCCGCTCGACCAAGCTGCATCAGTCTTCTTCGTCCCCTCTCTTGGGACATCAATCCTACTCCTTTTTACCTCCCCGAAATCGGAGGCAATTTTCTCAAACAGGTTAGGAGGTCTTCTCTTCTTCATCCTTTCACTTAAAGGAATATGGGATTCAGGCGAAGAGCTTGTGGAAGATGGTACTGGCTCTGATTCACTTATCACTGGACGAGCAGTGAAAGAAGTGGTGTAGCTCTTGTACTGCAACAGATACGACGCTGATCTAATGTGCTCGTCGGCAACACTTTGATGCAGACTCCAGATAAGTTTCAAATGCCTTATATTGACATCTGCATCTTTTGGGAACTTTCTCTTGCTATCAACTGCAAATAAATAAACATTGTTATCAGTGGTGCATTTTATCAAACACAAAAGAAACATGATTTCAAAATAAAGAAAATAAAATAAAAATAACCTATCCCATTGCCATAAGGAGGGCATCTGGGACCTTGGTAAACCTCATCTCCAGCTAATGGAGGGTGTTGCCAATTTTTTATGACAACCCCATGTTCAAAATAATCCCTATTGGCATCAGGGAGATTGACTACTAAGGCTCTATTTAAAAATCTAGTTTTTAAACAAAAAATATTATCATTAACTGCCCATCTATAGCAGTACATGATTTCTGTAATTCCTATGCGAGTTCCATGGACTTGATTTAATTTATGCACCCCATTAACTATTCTCCATGTGTTGGGGGCTATTCTCGCAGGAACGACGTCAAAATAATGACAGAATTCCAGACACAAGGGATTTGGTGGAAAATAAAATCCACACTCAGCAATAAAAAGGCTGGGGAACCAATGTCGCTCAACCAAATTGAAATAATCAGAAGGCTCAAAAAGCTCTTCCAAGACAACCCAAGAGGGAATGGAAAAATTAGAGCGAAACTTTTCAAGAGACTCAATAAAGTAAACCATGATGATGAATAAAAGAAATGAAGAAGAAAGAAGAAGATCTTACAAGAAAAGAATGGATCTGCTGACAATGAATGACGGAAAAGATGAACGCACAAGAGAGTAGGAAGAGACGACGTAAAACTCGAAGATAAAAATTTGAAAGGTAGACGACAATGGGAGCGTCTGTGAAGTTTAAATACCTTGCCTTGGGAAATGGTGAAATAATGATTACAAAAAAGGATGATTATGTTACCGGCGGCTAAAAAGATGAAAAGTGGCGTGGGAATCAAAGAGGACAACAGCGGCTAAAAAGACAAAAAGTGACGCGGGAATCGAAGCACGCAGAAAAGTCTAAAAAAGCATGATTCTACGAATTGGGAAGGAGAAATAAATACAAGGGAAACGCTCCTAAAAATCAGGAAGACTATTTAAAGATACCATATTCCGAGAAAGAATGTTCCATACTCCTCAAATTTTGAACTATGAAACATTAGGGGCTTCTGTTGATACCAAATTTAATCTGCTGACATGGACCAATCATATGAAGACACGTGGTTATCTACATGGCAACAACAAACACTTCCGAGGAACCCACGCGCTCTAAGGAACAAGACTACAACGAAGAAGACTAGTTCCCCGAGGAACTCACAAGCTCCGAGGAACAATGCCTCTCCGAGGAACTCTTGAGTACCGAGAAACTTAGGCGGTCCGAGCAACTCAGGCGGTCCGAGCTGCATCTCGAACAAAGCATTAATAGCTGGATAATCAACAGTTCAACTGATTCATTAAATGCTTATCATTCAGACGCACACGCAAAGAGGGCATTAAATGTATTACCCTTTCATATGTATGTCATTTAATGTATTATCCTTTCACACTACAGCCTCAGGGCTATAAATACATTGTACAATCCTCATTGTAAGGGGACCTGGACCCTGAATCCAGAAGGGAATTTCTTGATAGAATTTATAATTGAGAATTCCCAAACACTCAGCAGTAAAGCAACAGTGGACGTAGGCCATTCTTATAAGGCTGAACCACTTTAAAATTCTTTGTCTCATTTATTTATCTGTGATTGAATTATTAGAGTGATCTAATTTTTTACATCAACACCGAGCTTCATGCTCCCCTATCCAAAATCTAACAATCTCTTTGGAGCCGAAATCTCATCAAGACATTGAATCCTCATCCACTACTAAACCCACTTCCCTAAAATTTCAAACCCGACGCCTATTGTGATTTCCATTAAAATGTCAACCATACTACAGATCAGTGTTTCCATCTCTGGAATGTAATCCAAGGTCTTATTGATCAAGATGTTAATGCCCCACCAGTCAATCTTAAACCAAGCGCCACGCATAATCCACTTCTAAATCATGCGAATGACATCTTATTAGAAAATAATCCAAACTTTTACCCATCTGCCCATATTATACCAAGTAAATCACCTATTATACTCGTATAGTAACCTAAACCCATTAGAGTTTGCCCATATTTTCTCCTACACCCTACAATTTTTTCCATCCAAGCCCTGTCATTTCTTATAATAACATGTATTGTCATTCGTACCTATTCCAAAGGAAAGGATATGGAATTTCCAGCAGTACTGAAACATCTTCTAGAGTTTGGGATGAAATTGCCCTCTGAAATGACCATTGACTATCACAAGTTCAAAATCTTATTTATAGAAGCTTGAAAGTGGGTTCTAGAGTCGGATAATTAGGTGGTACTCATTGATGAAGTCAGTTTGGACGATGCAGTTCAGATTATAGCAGGCATATTCCAACAGGACAATAAGATTTGTAATATATTCAAGTTACTCGATGCCTTAATGCTATACGGGCGGTTGGTCCCTTCACTTCTTCATATGCATCTCCCCAATGAGTGGGAGGATCTATATAAAAAAGCCGTTGAGGTTGTGGAATGCATTGACTTCTCGTGGAAAGATGACATCATTGCCACCAGATGGGGGGATGAATTTGATAGTTTAGATGAAGAGTCAAGACAGTAAAAGGTTATCCCATTATTAGTGTACGTGGGATGACATCGTTTGAAGATCTTCTAGTATAGATCAATAAAGTGGTCGAATAGCCCGAGATATATGAAGAAATGGGATTTATGTTATTCCCCTCTTTCGTGAACTATATGACAAGATCTATGAGTCACTACCAAAGTTTGATTCCTCAGTCAGCATGAAAAGATAAAGGAAAGGGTGTTGTCGAGAAACTCCCCATGATAAAAATAACCATTGAGGAAAGCAAGATCCTCGACTAACTCAAGAAAAATCAGGCTAACATCACCTTATGGGGACTCTTCATGTCTTCCCAACTACATTGAAATGGTCTGATAAAATTTCTTATCGGGCCCACAGACCTTCTTGCCACTACTCCAGAAGAAGCCGTGAACCTGGTCGAGTCCTTAACCTCTACTAGAATGCTTTCTTTCTTTGAAGAAAAAATCCTAAAGTTTAGTCTTGATCATGACTATGTTCTCAACATCTCCGTTGAGGTAATGGGAAAGACAGCCCCGTTCTTACTCATTGATAATAGATCAACACTTCATGTTTCCCATTAAGAATCTTTAACTGCTTGGGTTTCAAAGTAAGAGACCTTAATCCAACTTTCGCCATAGTGCGATCTTATAACAACAGTCGCCCAGAGGTAAAGGGATCCATAAAACTTACAATAGGGGATGACCCTATAAATCCCATTACCCAGTTCCAAGTTATCGACATACTTGTTTATTTCACTCTACTACTTAGCTGACCATGGGCTCACAACATCAATGGGATATCTTCCTCTCTCCATCAGAAACTCAAGTCCTTCATCAAAAGGCAGGTTATCACCATTTTAGGCGATGATGATAATACCGAGAATGCAAGCACTAGTAACATAGTACTAGAAGCAAAACTTGGGGAAAATGACATGCTTCTGTCTGAGTTTTGAGCCGAATCACTTCCACTCCCAGCGGGGGTTGATTTCAAAGATTGATTTATGGCAATTTCAATGTGATATAGATGTTTAATAATATGCACTTCATACCAGGACTGGGGCTGGGATGATAACAACAGTGGATACTGGAACCCATAGAGCTAAAAAAAGCCTTCCCTCCATGTGGCTTGGGCTATCAACCATCATCAGAGGAACTCAAAATGCTCCTACAACCCCGATTGAAAGGAAGATTATAAAGTGCTAAGACAGTTTCAGGGGATTCCTTGAACAGCAGATTCGTCAAAGAGGGTAAACATTTTTCCTTTTATGGCTTTATGGAATCGTGGTATGATCATGTGGACAAGAAAATGAATCTAGTAGTGGAGATCTTATTCCAAGATAGTTACTCTTGGGTCTAAGACTCACAGCATCATATGTAACCGCTCGTTGAGATAACTACATCTATTACTGAGGTTTTCGAGGTAAATGACTCTGAGGACACATTTAATCTACAGACACTAGAGTTAACAATCGGCGTGACCCACTCAGGCGCTACATCACGGATCCTTCAATCCTAATAAAAGGTGCTGATGAACCCATTCTCAACTGGAATGCTGTACCAGTTACACCCGCCGAAATGCAACCCAACTCAGATGTTTATCTTATTTCTTCCCCTTTTATTGTTCCTCCCTTTTCTAATAATAAAGTAATCTATACCTCCTTCGACGAGGTTCTCAATGCTATTTTTCCATAGAATGAAATAAAAGAAAATTTTAAGTATCTTACTATGCCTTATATTAATTGTCCTAATTCTAATCAAACTCTTGATGATGATGATTTTACAAATGGACAATTCTTAACTAATCTTAATAAGGTTAATAACAAATAACATAACTGCATTCAAATGAATGAAGATGAACTATTGTTATCAATCTAAATTCTATTAGCCAACTGTACAAGATTAAGATAGGTTCCACCCTTGACGATTATGAGCGCACGCAACTCGAGTAACTATTAAAGGAATTTTTGGATGTTTTCCCATGGTTCTATGAAAACATGACCTACATCCATCCATAAATAGCTCAACATAAGATTCTAACTCCCCCGAAATGTGAATCACAAGAAAAAACTACAAAATCTCAGCAATGAATGGTCGCTCAAAGTTAAAGAGCAGGTGGTAAAATAATCCAATCTAGGCTTCATCCGGGTGATCGAATATCCCAGATGGCTAGTCAACATTGTACCTATGCCGAAATCAGGAGGAAAGGTTCATATGTGTGTTGATTACCGAGATTTGAACAGAGCCTCTTCGAAAAATGATTACCCACTGCCCAATATCGATAGATCGTGGAAAACACGACCAATCAGGCTCTCAAGTTATTTATCGATGGGTTTTTCGGATACAATCAAATTAAGATGCACCCTGCTCATTAAGAAAAAACAACATTGATCACCCCTTGGGAAACCTTCTGTTACATAGTTATGCCATTCGGTCTTAAAAACATAGGGACTACCTACCAAAGGCCTGCCACAATCATCTTGCATGATCTGATACAGAAAGAGGTCAAGGTCTACGTGGACGATATGATCATCAAGTCTAAGACTCGGGAAGGTCATGTTACCACTCTTAGGAAGCTCTTAGAATGAATACAACGATATCACATTCAACTTAACCCACATAAATGTATTTTTGGAATCACCAAATGAAAATTTTTTGGATTCATGATTAGCGAGAAGAGGATTGTAGCATATCCTGGTAAATTGAAAGCCATACTCGAAATGCCACCACTCTAAACTGAGAAGGAACTGTGGGGATTCGTGGGAAAGTTATAGTATATTATCCTGTTCATCAATGAGTTAACTTCTATTTATGAACCCATCTTCAAACTCTTCCGAAAGGATTCAACCAACGTCTAGAATGAAGCTTATCAAGAATCCTTTGATTGAATCAAGCAGTATCTAACCCAACCTATAATATTCATTTTTCCATAGGCTAGCCTCCCTCTACTCCTATACTTGACCGTAACAGACACTGCAACTAGGGCTTTGCTAGCCCAAGACCTTGAAGAACCCCACAAAGAAAGTGCCATCTACTACGATAGTCGTAAATTGGTTAAGTACGAGGTTAAGTACACTGCCTTAAAGAAAATATGTGTCTCCCTTGTCTGGTTCACCCATAAATTACAGCATAATATGCTCAGTTTTTGCATCAGACTTGTATCCTGAATAGATCCTAACAAATACCTGCTCGAGAAACCTACCATGTCTAGCCAAATATCATAATGGTTGATGTTACTAGCCGAGTTCAATATTGTGTATATCACATAGAAATCCATGAAAGGGAGACCCATATCTGACTACCTTGTTGACTACCCTATAGAAGAAGCCGATTGATATAACATAAATATTGCATATTTCATCCCTTGAACATACGCATTTTAGCCACCTCGGGTGCCTTAATCTCTATATTTAAGCCCGTTAACCAGACAACCTCAATTTATATTGTTAACATGATATATAATGTATAATTGGGATTCTGTAGGTATTTAGGTACTAAATATGAAGTTCGGACGCATTCTGCTAAAATTCCATACGTAGCCGCAAGTTCAAGGGAATTTTAGTCTTTTCACAGCTTGGGTTCCTGTCCCAACATCTTCACGAAAGTTTTATCCCTCTTCGCAAGCTTTGAGTGGCCACGAGCGGTGCCGAATTCGATCCCTAACGAAGAAGTTACGGCATTTCAGCGAAAGAGAAATCCATCCAACCAAAACAGGAGGAATAAGTGCAGACCTGTAGCCATCGATCGATCAATTAAAAGGATCGATCGATCGATCCTTCAATTTTAGCCTTCGTGGAGAGACAGTGGGATATGATTTTTACCTTCGATCGATCGATTGACCCCCCTGTTTCTAGCTGATATTTTCCTTTTTCTTTTCCCTTTCCTTTTCTTTTCTAATTTAATTCCACTTACTATAAATACCAATTTTGCTGTAAATCTTGTAAGATAAGTCATTTTAGGTTAGAATAGCTTAGGGTTTGAGGGTTTTTGGAG
This sequence comes from Sambucus nigra, assembly GCA_949130495.1. NCBI lineage: Eukaryota > Viridiplantae > Streptophyta > Magnoliopsida > Dipsacales > Adoxaceae > Sambucus > Sambucus nigra. The sequence continues at coordinate 386,406,243 of OX422217.1, forward strand.
AGTTCTTCTTCATTTCTTCTTAGTTTGACACCCATTTGGGCTTGTAAGTGAACTATTCATCATCCTCTCCATTTAATATAGTTGCATTTCCTTAAGTCTTGCTTTGTAGTTAATTTATGTGCTTTCATAATTAGGTTTACGTTCTTTATTTCTGTGCTTTATAGTGTAGATTTATCGCATTTATTTACCGCATTTTTAGTATGCTTTCTAGTTAAGTTAGGCTAGGTTGTGCCGGAATGTACTCATTTCGGGTTGGCATATTGCTTGCTTTGGTGATGAAGTTTACGGGTCTATTTCGGGTGCGTTGTCCTAGTTATTATGCCTATGTGATTTGGTGGGGAATATCATGTATGTTCCGTGCTTACGACCTTGTGTGCATAATTTTTGGGGTATTTGTTGATGCCAAAATCGTATTAGGCTTTTATGCGGATTTAGGGGCGTGAGAACATTTGGTTCAATTAACAGTTGAAATGAGACACATTTGTAATAACTCGTCGACCCATGTAACCATTTTATACTAATTAACTTGGGTGAGGGATATTCGACGCAACCTATATTTTTCACTCACTTTGTTAATCTAGTTTCAATACACTCACTTAGATTAATCATTTCCCTTTTATGCATCTTTTTCCTTTTTGTGTATAATTATCTTTTACACTTTTATTTAGGAGTATTAAATCCTATAAATTCTAGCAACTCGTCTATGTGGATATTTTCAATACCCTACTTACCACTATACTCACCCTTTGAGTGTAGTCGTAATTTAGGTTTTTATATTGAGGCGGTGAACATAAAACAACGATCGGCGCTGGTCACGCATCGCTTTTCACCCTTGATCACCAATGTTTGGATATTTGAATTCCCGGGTGAAGATATCCTTCAAAGCTCCCAAGAAGACCTTTGATGGCAAATGTTCTTTGACGGTGATACCAACAAAAAAGGATATAGAATTAGCATACTCCTTATCACCCTGATTATTCTCCCACTCCAATCGCCATCAAGCTAGATTTTTCCTACACCAATAACATGATCGAATACGAGGCATACACCGTAAGCCTGAAAGTCTCTCTTAAGAAAGGAATTTAATGCCTAGATCTATACGGGGATTCTTCCCTTATTATTGACCAGGTCCTTAGAAGATGGGAAATAAAAGATGAAAATCTCTTACTCTTCCACGCCCACCTAGAGGATATGACCTCCCAGTTTCAAAGTATCACCTTCCACTACTTGACTTGAGTAAGAAATAGTTTTTACAATACCCTTGTTACCTTAGCTTCCATGGTAGATATGCCCAAGGGTATACTGATGGACCTCTTTATAGTCCAAAAGCAAGCTAAACCAACTCACGTCTACCACATTGAGCTCATCACAAAAGAGGATTATAATATGGCTGAGTTATGGTTTATGATATTTGACACTTCCTCAAGAACGGTAACTATCCCCAGAATGCCAATAAGAAAGATCGAACAACCCTCCATAAACTGGTTTCCCAGTACTTTGTCAATGATAAAGCACTATTTAAAGGAAACTTCAATAGAAACCACTTACACTTCATCGCAAGGGTTGACCTTGAAGAAATGATACAGAAGATCCATAGCAGGAAATGCGGACCCTATATGAATGGCTATAGGCTTGCCATGAAGATTATTCGATAGGCTTATTATTGAACTACCATATTTTAGGATTGCACCGCCTATGATCGGAGATGCCTAAAGTGAGAACAATTTTACAATCTCCAAGACTTACGTCTACGGGATTTATATAACATGACCTCTCCCTTGCTGTTCACCACATGGGGCATCGATATCATAGGGAAAGTCCCACCCAAAGCTTCCAATGGGCATGAGTTCACCTTGGTAGCCATTAATTACTTCACCAAATTGGTCGAAGTCAAGTCATATGTTGTTTTGGACACTAAAAGTGTACCCAAGTTCATCCGTAAGAATATTATCTACCGATACGGGGTTCTGCATGAGCTAGTGTCAGATAATGGGTTAAATTTTGAGGCAAAAATCACAATATAGGTCGACGAGTATGGGATTCATAGACACAACTCCTCTCCCTACCAACCATAAACCAATGGTGCAATTGAAGCCTCCAATAAGAACCTCAAAATAATCACCAGCAAGATGATAGAGAGTTGTCAAGATTGGGAAAATTAGATTCCTTGCGCCCTATGGGGATACCATACTTTAGTTTGTCATCTACTAGCGCTACCCTTTACTCTCTAGCATGCAGTATGGAAAAACTCCTACTCATTGAACTAGAAATACCTTCATTACGAGTCATGCTTGAAATCAAAGTCAACGAGGAAGATAGGAATCTGAGCCACTTCGACGAGTTATCGCTCTTAGACAAAAGGAGATTAAAGTCTCTATATCATATTTGAGCATACCATCGCCAGATAGAGCGATCATTCAATAGGAGAGTCAAGGACCGTGGTGTCAGAGAATGGGATTTAACCCTCAAATAAATCATAGAACCCGTCAAGGACCCCAGAGGGAAATTAAAGCCAAACTGTAGCGGCCCTTACATCATAACAAAGATACTTTTCGGTGTCCCCGCTATGCTCACTCAAATTGATGAAAAAGAGAAGGCTCGTTCAGTCAAAGTAGACAATGTCAAGAAATTCTATGACTGATCCAAAATTTCGGCGCGTTACGACTCCTCTCACTCCCTTTCTTTTTTAAAAAAATCTTCATTTTCCTCTACTTAGAATTACATGGGGATTGATCCTCTAAAAAGCCTATTTTTTCCAAAAATAAAAATCATAAAATTTTCAAAACCCCTAGAGGTACGTAGGCAGCCCATACGCTTTACATGGGCACAACCGCCTTCTTTTTCACAAAATGATATTTTTTTCTTACTTCCAAGGAAGATAGTTGATTTTATCATTTACATGAACAAAATGATTATGTATGGCTTAGCGATTGGTATAGATAATTCAAATGTAAAACTCATCAAGAGGCACAATAATATAAATAAAATCCTTTTTTATCCCATCATGGGAAAATTCATCACAATTACAGGAAATATCAACATAGGGAGTTAAACAACTATCCTCACTAACCAAATTATACTAAAAATAAATCAAACCAAGATACTCCTAAAACAAATTAACAAAACCTTCACATATTTATTCCCAAAAACTAAATAAAAAATAACCACACACATAGCCATAACAAACACTTGATAGATAAACACTAGCTTTACAAACGAACCTACCTGCAATTACCAGAAGATCCAGCCCCATCATCAACTGCTCCTTGAGGACTCCAAAATTTCCTTGCCTGTACGGTAAATCAAAGGCTATCCATGGAATGATAAGCCCAGACCAGGCTAGAGAAAACCACTACTCCCCCTCCATAGTATCAAACATACCAAACCATCTTTGTCGAGTCTCCTCTTCCAAAATTTTAGCCACTACCCTCTTCCATAACCATTTTATGTAGTCTCCAAAAACATGTCAAACCCTGCGAATTATTTGGAAGGACGAGTTGATGGTCAATGACTCTTCCACAGAGAGCCCAATCGCATGCACATGCCTTTAGTCAAATCCTATATATGAAAGAAAACCAGGGTACTGGAAGGCACAAATCCAAGGTAACGATATTGCCCTAGTTTCCAGAATGGGCTGTAAATCCCCCCACCAGGGAATTTACCAATGCAGACATCGAGATCCACGATCCACAAACCAGATTACCTAGTTCTCTATGATTGCACCAAAGTTGATGAAATAACGAGTGAAGAAATTCAGCACAACTGCTAAGGAATATTTAAGAGGGACCATCAAACAAAATCTCTCAAGCTAACACATGAATAGCATAATCGGGCTACCTCTTAGAAAATCAGAACGACCTTCTCACTAAGAATCTAGACCGTTCAGGGTCTCTGCCAGTATCATCATCGCAGGATTACGACGATATGACATACACGCAGTAATGGCATCCAGCTGAGGGTCCACCATCAAGTCCCTGGCCACTAACAATAGCTTCGAAGTTAAGCCAATGACAACGGCTCTGCCATGGCCCGCATAAAAAAAATCCTGTAGGCGCACGAAATATAGGATAGATAAAGGGAGATCACTCCCCCAATGACCAATGGTCGATCCGTGTAAGGATATATGTGAAGAAGTCATGCTAATAGCCCCCGAGGAGATCGAGAGAATTCAGGCATGGTCGCCGCCACACTTGGATTTACCCCCAACATAGCGAAAAACTCATCACAGGTCGGACATACCTCGTCCAAGAAAAAATTAAAAATGATCCTCGGGGCACCAAAATTGTGTTGCCACCATCATCATGTTCCCGTTAATGGGTCCATTGCAGCACAAAGAGACCCGACTCAAGTTCAAAGCTTCATAGTCTACATTATACGAACATATAGCCTCTAAATTCTCGAGATAAGAGGCAAATTCTGCACTCATGGGAAGGACCATTTTGGAAATAATAAGACAAAAGGCAAGAAATAAGAAATATGGAGAAATGAAGGACGAGAGAAAAATAACATCACCTTAACCCTTTTTATACTTGAAAATTTTGGCTAAAAACAAAGAGTCTGCAAAATCCGAATGAAAGACTACCCCATCTAGTACTAGTAGCTAAAAAAAGTGCAATCAAAGCCTTGTGGTGATTTGACTGGACCGACCTGTCGATAGGCAGGACAAGGGGCATGCCGATCAGCACCCCCTATTTTTAGAAAATTATATCTTTCCATTTTTGTCAAAATCAAAAACTCAAAAAAATTATCTTTATTTCAAAGAAATTCAGGATTTTTCTTCTTATATTTCTACTCATCCAGTCTCAGTATAAATTTTCCCTTGAGTAATTCTAATCCCTTTTATGGTTTCAACAAACAAAATATATAGTGCATGTAGATTAAGTTATTTAAAGCGAGATAAATAAAAATCCCATTCATTTCATATGTATATATATTGCCATCAATAAATTTTTTGCAGAAAAAAAATAAAGAAAAACAAAGAGACTAAGATCGAAACTCGAAACCTCAAACTCTCTCTCCCCCCCCCCCCCCCCCCAACCTAGGATCCACTGTTCCAGTTACGTTCATGCTTTCCCCAGCGACGAATGTCAAACGACCAAAACCCATAGAAGATACTACCGAGTGCACCACCGTAGGAAGCTGCTCCAACATATCCCTAAATCTCATCATCCCCCGAGAGCGGAAGCTTGTAGCAACAATGTCAATCTTCTAAGATAAAATAAAACCTTTTGTCAAAATTCAAAGAAGTAAGAAAATACAAAGAAGGAAAAGAATGACAAAAGTCATGCGTCACTTACATAGCCATTAAGGTTCATCACCCTAGATGACCGGTGGTGTGAAGTCTCACGAAGAAGAGTTCGATCATCGGCAGCAGGCTTGAACAAGTCTTCATTGTCCGAAGCTCGGGGAACCCTTACTCGCCACTTTAAATTCATCTAATCGTCAATGCCCGACCACACCATGTGGGTCTCGTGACTTGATAAATACGTCATTTTATATACTCAAATGAGTAAAGAATGCATGAGATGATTGCAAAAGAGAAAAGAAGAAGATAGGAAAGAAAGAAGCTGTGAAAAATGAAGAGAATTCCCCCTTTATAATAGGAGTATAAAAGGAATTCGGATCGGAAGTTGCCTGACACCCACTGATTGGCATTTTCCTTCCCCATCCCAAGGCAACCCAGAAAATCGTTCCACTACCGATTGGTAACCCCTACAACAAGTTGGTCGACAACACCCTGAAATTTCGTACAAAAAAATTCCACAAAATTCCACAAATTTTTTGAAAAATTCCTAAAATTGCCAAATGAATATTAGAACATTTCTTGACCAAGAAAATCATTTTTCAAGCTCCCAAATCCCCAACCGAATTAATACCATATTTTACCTAGCTTAAACCCTAAAAATCAGCACACCGCGTCCTAAAAACTCATTATAACTCCCCAGCGGATTCCCAAAAACCTCATCCTCATTAGAAATCAAATAATTATTCAACAAAGCTTCATAAAATCCTATCCGTTTTCTCAGGAGGAAATCCTAAATTAAAATTATTTCTAGAAAAATTCCAATTACCCCTAAAGCAGAGCTAGAAGCCTTAACCGAACTTCTCTCCCTAGCAACACATTTCCCAGTGGAATATTAAAACCTCAAGTTATCAACTATTTCCCCAAGTCAAATTTTAAGACTAAGAATTCTAGATCCTCTCAAAGACATAATCCCCAAACAAATGTCTTTTCCCCAATAGAGTCTCAAAAAAAATTCCCAGGAGAGCTATTCTCCACGCCTCAGCTTAAGGTCCTCTGAATTGACCTCGACACTCAAAATTGGTCGCTCCAAAATAAGGTCCTCAAAATTGACCTCAACCCTCATAATTGGTCACCCCTACTTAAGGTCCTCAGAATTGACCTCGACCCTCAAAATTGGTCTCCTTCACTTAAGGTCCTTATAATTAACCTCGACCCTCAGAATTGGTTACTCCTACTTAAAGTCCTCAAATTTTACCTCGACCCTCAGAATTGGTCGTCTTCACTTAAGGTCTTCAGAATTAACCTCGACCCTCAGAATTGACCTCGACCCTCCGAATGGGTTGCTTCTACTTAAGGACCTAATAATTGACCTCGACCCTCAAAATTGGTCGCTCCTACTTAAGGTCCTCAGAATTGACATCGTCCCTCAGAATCGGTCGCTCCCACTTAAGTTGCTCAGAATTTACCTCGACTCTCAGAATCGATCGATCCCACCATAGGTCCTAAGAAATGACATCGGCCCTCAGAATCGTCCATCCTCAGCCTTAACTTAGGTCCTCATAACTGACCTTATTCCTTTAGGTCTCCAGAATTGACCTCTTTCTCGAAACATCATGTGGTTTCTATTCAACGATTTTCACTTGTTCCCAGCTCACCCATCTAGGGGCTCGATACACACCACATTCTGGGCCCCCCTAAGTCTATTCGTAGGTCCTTAGCACCTCCCCCATTCACTGTAAACCCTAGGTCATACTTCAAGTACCGATTTAGAGGCCATCGAGCACTCCCGAGCCCTAATTGACTCCGATCAACTCCATCATCGGAGAAAAAGATCAATGAATATTTAAAGGGCTATGAATCCCCTTTCCAATGGTCCACCCCATGTGGGAATCAGCACAACGGTTCAAATAAATGAACCATTTTACTGTTAAAAAATGACCTGGAGGACACTAAATGCTCCTGTGCCCGATTTGACACCAATTTACTTCACCGTTAGAGGGAAAGCACAATGGATCCTTGAATGGAACTAAAACCTCTCTATAATGGTTCACCCCTATGCAAAACGACATAACAGTTCAGATGAAAAATCCATTTTCCCCTAAAGACTGATCTGGAGGCCCCTGGGCACTCCCATGTCCATTTGACCAAAGATAACCCTTCAGCTTGAATGAGACTTAATGAATCTTCGAAGGGCACTAAATATCCTTTCTAACGGTCCACCTATAGACAAATGATCTATTTTATTCTAAGAGGTCACTTGGCACTCCCAACCTCTATTTGACGAAAGTTAACTCTTCGAACCGAGCAAAGCTCTTTAGAACACCAAATTAACTCGCACAACCTTTCCAATGACCCACCCCATATGCGATTCGGACTTATGGTTTGGATGAACAATCCATCGTCACCTGACGATCTTCCGTTCGAAGGACTGATGGGCGCTTTTGAGCCCCGTTTGACCAAAAGTCAACTTGCAGACCCAGGAGCGACCTAAGGAATCTCAAAGGTCTCTAAATTAACTTTATAATAGTATGACCCATGTGTAATTTGGAATTATGGATTGCATTTTATGAACATCTTTTGGGAAAATCTGCACGAGAATGCCAATTGGCACGTCCATTTCCCTACCTATGGATAGTGTGTTTAGGATCCTTGTCGATAGGCAGGACATGGACAATACCGATCGATAGTTCCCCTACCCTATATAAGGTGAACATGAGAACACTTCGAAAGGCACCCTAGATCCATAAATATTATTGATCTTAGTAAAAATTGTTCGCAATTAGTGAAGTTTCATTGTGCAAAATTCTTATCGACCTTTCATTCCTGTAACTTTCACACCCAATTTAGTAAAAGTCTCATTCTCTCTCATCCTACATTCATCTCAACTTACAAGGAAGCTCATCAAGGATCAAGGTCAAGCTTCAAATCTCCAAAAAAGATCCAAACATCCTTCTCTCTCTTTACATTTCTTTACTTTCGCATTAGTTATATAAATTCTCAATTTAGCTTTTACTTTAGATCATACACATTAATACCTCATACTTTGTTTGTTATATTGCACGTAATATATTTTCTATAAGGAACTCAAAACAAAGATATAGAGGGTTACACCTATAAATTCTGATGGAATTCTTCATCACATTTTCTTAAAACTAAAATATATTTTTTACATGCATAGATATAATAGAACTCCCATTTGAATCTATGGGATAAGACCCACCCTCATGCCACATGTGAACTACATGGACTTTGATGCCTTTATAGGCTACATAGGTGTTTTGGGATAAAACCCTACACTCGAGTCCTATTTTTATATTTTTCCTATTTATCCATATATTATTCATATATATAACACTTGTGATTCATACTTGCGTCTAATCTAACATATATTATCGTTTACTCATAATGATCAATATCTCGATAAGCGCATATATCATATTTTTAATTATAATTTAGGAAACATTCCCATGGATGACCTCACTCCATCTTTTACATGATGTGAATCGAGCGATTCCGATCTCCACTTATATATACACGTGCACACACTTCACGGAGAAATTAGGGAGAATATTAACATAAGCCCATGAGAGACCGAAAGGACGAGATGGATTCCTAACACCTTCCCATTTCAAGACTTCGCCTCCGACCCTATTATTTAATTAGTTTCGTACGCATAAATTTGCCTTTTATGCCGCTCTCTCGAGGTTGCGATATGTTCTTTTACCTATTTTGTGCAAAATAGGCTGGCAAATTTATCCCTTCACATCACCCCAAAATCGATGACGGTCGAAGCACCCCACGATGTAGAGAGGGGCGCGGGACCTTTATCCTCCCTCTTTACACCCCGAAACCTCCCGAAGGAGGGGTTAGATCTTAGGATACCCGAACTCTATTTTTTGGGTTCCAAAGACAAACTTCACTTTGGTTCAACAACCTCAAGTGTTTGAAAACAATTTCATTTGAACTTTTTATATTTAGAAAATCCAAAATTTATTCCTTCAATGAGTTTCTTTCCTCTTTCAAAGCACATGAGTGGTAAGTTGGCTAGTCGTATCAGGATCACTTTTCATGTAATTTTAGTTTTCAAATAGCTTTAGGTTATTATCCAATTTTACATTCCAACTTTTTTATTTTGAGAAGTTGAGACATTAAATTTTCATTATCTTGATACGATGATTCAACATTTTCATCTTTACTACAATCACCAACGTCAACATCTTTAAAATTGTTATCTCTTTACTTTTACCAGTAATGGATTTAAAAAAATTTGTCCTCTCAATTAGAATTTAAGTTGAAGTATAATTAGAATTAGGAAAATTAAGGCAAAATAAATGCCACAATCCATCAGGCATAGCTAGATCCGTGAAACAAAATATTAATCTAAAGAAAATAACACCACAAGATATCTCTTCATCCAAAACTATAACAAACACAACAACCTCTCAATAATTCTATAACAAATAGATCAAGTGAAATACAAATTAGAACATAAATTTGAAAATTCACATAACATGTAAATCCATCAACTAAGGATCTAATCTACCATGTGTGTACTACAAAGAGATAACCTCTATGATACTAATTTAATCGTGGAGAATATAATATATGTGAACAACTCTAATTTTCCTAGATAAGGGTGAAAATGATACAACTCAATTAGGGATAATTTTTCCCAATTCAAAAATTTGTCATCCGATATATAATGACAATTTGGTGAACAAAAATTTTACCCTTCAAATATAAAATTAAACATGTGTAATGATGATTTGAGTTTTTAAAAGCATTGTTAAATTGGCCTAATTCATGATTATTTACTAGGTTAAAGTCCTTATTTAGTCCATTTACCTACTGAATTATAACCAAACCCTAGATTTAAGTGAAGATATGTGTGATATGATCTTGATTAATAATTCATGTCAATATCAACACATAAGGACATGTATACGAGTATAATTTCCTCCATAGGGAAAAAACCTCGGGTCCATATTCTCTATCCTTTAATGTGAAAAGGTCATTTTACAAAATACAATAAAGTAATTTTCTCTTGAATAATTTACAGTTAAGTTACCTCTATAGATCTTAACTTTCCCCTATTGAATGAGAATCTACCTGGAAGATCCACTAAGGTTGAGAGAAATTTCATTCTCCTATGAGAATCATGCCTTGAACAATTTATCCAATAAATTATCTAATATCTTTAATCTAGCTTTAGAAATAAACTCTAAAATGAATCTAATATGAAGTGATAGTTGATTCTAAGATTTAGTGGATTTAAAATCAATTCACTCAATAAAGTTCTCACAAGTCATATATCAAGTATAAATGTAAATAAATTCGCTCCATTTTTAAAGATGGAGAGTAAATATAAGAGAGACTAATTAGGAGCGCTCAAGAAACGAGTTAGATCAATAATAAAGAAGCTATCAAACACTCAGTCTGATTTTGGAATCCTAGTTATAATCCCACTTAATAATCTAGGCAGCCCAACGAACAATGTCATATTCGTTATGTGCACACGAAACATATATCATTAGATATGTATAATCCATGTATCAATAAGGTTGTGTTCATTACATCATGTGCAATAAAATATATTAATGTGTGTGGTGTGTGTGGATTTATTTTGACATAGAACCACTAGGAAATAGCCAATGGACTCCTTTTGGTGTTTTTGATTCACTTAGGACTCAATACACCAAAATGCATGTAAAACACATCGAGTGTTATGCCTAGAACATAATGTTAGGGGAAGAAGTGGTCCTTTCGATTTAAAAATATTGATTAAACTTGATCTAAACTCTTATCTGTTATAATACAAGTTGAGTTTTACCATTACTACCTTTAATAATACTTCTTTATATTGGAAACCTCTTGAACTGGTGAGAAATGACATATATGTCAGGTTAGCCATACTGTGAGGTCACTCTGCTACAATAATAGAGGAAGAGTGTTTGTATAAATATTTTACATAATTATTGGTCTTTGGTATCAATATTAAATGTGATTTAATGCATTAGGTAAGGTAGTCAAGTGTGACAGGGGTAGGTGAAATAGTTATAGTACTTCTTGCCTACCCATCACATTGATTGAGAATTATCTACATAGTTCCTTGTAAGTTTTCCTTATCTTTAGGTACTTAATGTGAGGTAATAAAGGTATTTTTAATATTAGTAGGGGTCTCATCATATTCATAAGGTCCTCGAGGCTTGGTTGGTGTTGATCCTCTACTAGCTCAACTTCATTGTCCATTCTGAATAATCCCATTGACTAATTGATCTAGAGACCCTTTAAGTTAGATGAAGTTGAAGTTTGGATCCTTATAGAGTGATATTAAGATTTTACTAAGAATAATGATATCCTTGAGGTTTCATATTTATCCTAGTAATATTAGTTGGTCCATAAAAGATCACATAGGTCATTAGGAGCCACGCTTGGTAGTCCCATTGCCCGATGAACTACATGTAGAAGATTTGAAAACTTTATTATGGTGGAGGACTTAGAGGTTGAGGCTCATCAATACTTTTCTGACCTTGGATTACGAAGAGTGGAAATTTATTTTATTTTGAGGTTATTTATCATTCGTTCTATCATCCTTAGATTTTATTACTCCTTTAATGGAGTGGAAAAGGAAGCACTTAGTGTAACAACCCGCATATTTTTCTATTGAAGGTGGTAAGACCCCAATACCATGATATGATGGCTGTTAGATTCAAAATACCATTATTAGCACGTGACAAAAATATGCACCATTTAAAACTTTTTTTTACAAGAGATAATTTGCAATAAATATCCACCACAATAAGATCCATCACCATGTTAAGTATCCAATAACATAAAATTCAAATGATATAATGTCTTCAATATAATTTCTCCAACTGAAAATCATAAATAAACAGAGGACTCTATGACCCACTAAATTCAAGTATAACTTTCTCATAAATTAAATGACTAAAATGGAAACTAAAGTAAAGAAATATTTAATCTCTAGTTTCATGTCCTACTAATCTCCAAACTATGGTTCAGGGCCCACTGTAAGAATACTAATTACTCTTCCCAAACAGGGTTGCACGAACCCAATTATAAGAAATAGATGAGATAAATATCACACTAGAATATTGTAATTAACGATAATCAATATAAATAATGAAGCAAGCAACGTAAACTAACGAAACTACCCAGGTTTCCAATTATTGTTTCTTTCAATATTTATTACATTTCTCAATATTAATTTATTTCAATTGTGACAACATTATATCCAGTCTATATTTCCTATGACCCTGCATATACCCTGGCACATTAATTGTCTCATCACGTCAAATTCACATACATTATTATATCATGATGTCTCATACTATCACCCGCACATATCGTGATGTATATCCACACAATAAACAACTCTATAGTCGGATTTGCCTATATCCTGCACTTACTCTTTAATAGTTAGTCAATACTAGACACCGAGTACACCATAAAATTATTGGGGATTTATTCTTAAAATCATGTATGATGTTTACTTTTAAATAAAGGTGTGTCAGTTCATTTTGAAATATGAATCCTGGTTACGAGAATGACTTATATTTTGCTGAAATATATTGTAAAGATGTCGGTCAATAGAGCTCAGTAGGAATTCTGGTTAGTCAGCTTCTGGTTGATCACTTGGAGATTTTTATTCCAGCTCTGGAACTATTGAATTTTTTTTTAACCTAGATAAGAAGTTCACATCCTATCCAAACGGTTGCAATGCAATCCTAGTAGTTTATCTCAAGCTATGGGAACCTATTTAGTGGTTTAAGAACTTGTTCGGTACTTGGACAAAGAATTACATCCCAAAAATGTCTTCAACAGGGCTATATATCTTATTTGAGTATAAGGGTTATCTTGATTTGACTCAAGATATCTCACACCATTTACAAAGGGTTTATATATTCTTAAACCTAAGAATTATGAGGATTGGAATTCTTGCGCAAATGTCATTTTTAATCCTATGGGTACAATCTGATTTCATCAAGTGAAATGAAACCCACATATTAGGTTATAGTTTTATGAGTAAGTCTGAGATCATAATTCGGAGGAATCCGTGTCTAGGGGATACAATGGATTATGATACCCCCCGATAGACTTATATGTTTTTTTTCACCATGTAAAACTTGGTCAATAGGTTATTTTATAATCTTGACGAAGTAGAAAATAAGTTAGGTATGAGGATCAATGAATTGATTAAATGTTGGTTAGAATATATTAATAGAAAATTGACTTGAGCAAGTGGATATCGTACACTTAACGTGGAGAATCTTATGATGTACCGTAATTAACATTGCAAATAAGAACTGTTTATATCCGAGTGATTTCTCAGATAGTTAAATTGGAGTGTAGTCATAATTATTTAGTGATTTTAATTATGATTAAACAAAGAAAGGAAATAAATTACGGTAATCATAATTTAGTTTTTTTCGAGTATTTATCTACAGAGAATAAATAATCTGTCTTGGGTCCCTAATGTAGTCCCCATACCAAAGTAATTAGGCTGAGACTTTTAAGAAACCTAGTTTGGACCAAGCCTACCTTTTGTATATGTGTATAAAGGTGTGGGAAAGGGTTTTAAGGTTAATGATTCATCATCAGGTATTAAGAGGGGTGAGAGAAAATACTATTCATGTTTTTTTAAGGAGGCCAGTAGAGATACCACCATATCTCACTCATAAGGAAGGGTTTTAATCTCAAAAGGTGCCCACACGCCTACCTAGCTTTGGAGGACAACAACAATTTCATCATCTTCTACATTTGTCTCCTCATATGAAGCATAACATGATTTGCAAAGGTATTTTATTCTTGAAACCGTAGGTTTAATCTTTAAACCTAGCTCTCCTTTTCTTTTTAATGCATGATTAATCAAAGATCTTTAGGGCTGAAATTTTTTCGTATTTTAAAAGTCAATCTCAAGTTGTTTTCCCAACAAACGCACATATAAAACTGTTACTATAGCTAGTTTGCCTAGGTCCCATGCACATTATCATGTCCAGTCAACACTAGACCCTGCATATACCATAACACCCCACATAAATCTATTAAGATATCCAAGTCAGTGTAGGTCCGCACATATAGTGTAGTTAGTCGACGAACGATCACACATATAATGACACCACAAGCAATCAATCTCTAATACTCGTTATTTTCTTTGGTATAAATTATATTTTCATTAATTATTACTTTCCCCTAAATCACTTAGGCATCACAAACCAATTCCATCCCTTGCCCATATATCACCAAAACCATATGTCCATACTCGTCCCTCACCTAGGAAAATACTCGAAACCATAACCATCCCCCAGTCTTGCATCTAGGATAAAATAAATGTAACACATATCTCCTAGTCCCATACCTATAAAATACCCAACCGTATAAGGTGACCACTCTGTAGTCCCATACCTAGAGAGCATCAATTAGAAATTGGCCATTTTATAGTCCCATGCCTATTGAGCATCATAAATAAAAGTGACCCCTCTCTAGTTCCATAGCTATAAAGAACTAACTATGAATAATATGACTCAAAGTACAAACAAAAGTATGTAACCAAATAATCCCAATGATATCATTACTTTGAAATATGTGAAATCCACAATATATTGCATTCTCTCGGCCAAAGTCATATTCTTTAAATTTGATATTTTATAAGACTGATTACATGCGAATTAAATCAATTTCTACAAATATCCCAACAAGTTGTTTATATCCAATATTCTAATTCGGGTGAGATTTCATCAAATCAAAGTATGAATCAATAAAAACAAACAATTGAACTTTTTTCAGTTACATATTTCAATGCTCTAACATTTATCATTTATTTGATTACATAAATTTTAGCATATTTTAGGAATTCATTTTCAATTTAACATGTGATTAGATCCGATCCCAAATATAACAAATACCAACACTCTAAACATGTAGGATTTCAAATATTAAATCTAATTTGATATGTTCATAAAAATGTATTTATAATTAGGTTATCACTTCCCCTAATTAAATTCCTAATAATATTTACAAAACACGCACATTTAGTGTTTGGAAAAAATTTAAATCAAATAATACTCATGGAGAAAATTAGAGATAATATTGCCTTATACGAAAGTATCCTGATAGTCTAATTATCTTAGGTTGTTCCTCTTTAAAAAAATATACAATTATTCTTCTTGGCCTTCTTCAAAATATTAGAGTAAAGCCTCCCAAATGAAGGTTGAAAGATTTTTTAATGGTGTTTAGGAGTTAAAATAATATATGGATTATAGGTTTATGTTCGGATAGAAGCATATAAGTGTGGCCATCCCCTTCGATCCTTGTGGCGGGAGAGAGACGAAAGAAGAGTGTGGGTCTTATTCCTCTCGGGAGGATCTTGGTTCCGCGCATCCCTCTCGGGAGCATTTTGTCGGCGTCGGCAATGAGGTGAAAAATGAAGAGAGATGGAGTCGCGAGTCTATTTTACTTAAAACAAAAAAAGAAAAGGGAGCCATCCCGAAGGACAGCATCCAAAGACATACTGATACATACAAAACCAAAAATGATTCGAAAAGGGTACGAAGGCTAAGTTACGAAATAGGAAGGTGTTAGGCACCCATTCCGCCCTTACGGTCTCTCATGGGTGGTTGCTATTTTCCTTTATGTTACTGTGCTATGTGTGCATGTGTATATGTAGAGTAGATAGGAATCATCAACTTGTATCATGGAAGAGATAAAGCGAGTCATCCATAGGAATGTTCCTAAAAGTAATATTAGAAAATAGGATTTTTGCGATTATACTAGCGTCGATCATTATAAGGAATGATGACGCATGCGAGATAATACGCCACTAAGAACAAATATATGTATATAGAGAGTATAAGAGAGTTAATGTTTAAAGAATGTAGGAAAAATATAAAAAAAAGTAGGAAAAGGACTCGAGTCTCGAGTTTTACCCCCGAGATGCCTACGTAGCCTATAGAGGCATCAAAGTCCTCGTAGATCGTATGCAAAATGAGGAGTGGGATTTATCCCATAAATCCAATCGGGGACTTCTCTTGTATGTGTGTGTGTGTGTAAAAAAGTGTTTTAATTGTGAGAAAAGTGTGAGAAAAGTATGAGAATTCCTGTTTGGAATTTATGAGCAAATCCTCTTTTTCTTGTTTTTTGGGTTTTATTTATATGGAAATAAGAGACGTGCAATAATACTAGATAAAACGTATATTAGGATATGTGAGATGAGATAGTAAAAGTACTAAGTAACAAAACAAACTAATGCAAATTTAAGAGAATTTAAGGAGAGAATGGAGAAAATTGGACCTTCTTGAAGATCTTGAGCTTGATCTTGGATGTTGGAGAGCAGACCTTGCACTTTGGTGATGGAGGAGGGTACTCAATTCACCAAGTTTGATGAAAAAGGTGATGAAAGGTGAAGGTTGGAAAGGGATTTGGATGTGAAAATCACGTTGACTTCGAGAGGGGTTTTCTGAGCTTACTGAGAGTGATGAATCTCTGGTCTTCCTCATCCTTTTTGAAATGGTATTAGGCCCTCCTTTTTATAGTCCCAGGGAATTGTCAATCAGCATTGCCCTGGTCCTGCCAATAGGCAGGTGTGTTTAGGCACACTACCAATAGTTAGGGTTTGGAACCTTCCATTTAGCAGTCTCTTTTAGGTTCATTTGGAAACTCGGTCGTAGAGCACAAACCATTGATCCGAATCATGCACGGGGTGAACCGTTGGAAATTTAATTCAGAGACCTTAAAAAGTCTTTTGGACTGCTCCCGGGTTCGGGAGTTGACTTTTGGTCAAATGTGGCTCGAAATCGCTCATCGATCCTTTAGATGGGGAAACTTTGGATGCAAACGGAATGTTCATCCGCATGGTAAGTCAGAATCGCGCACAGGGTAGACCGTTGGAAATGTTAGGAGATGTAATTAGACATTCCAAAGAGTTTGACTCGGTTTAGGGAGTTGACTTTAGTCAACCGGGGCCTAGAAGGTTTAGGTGACCTTTCGGGGTAAAACAAATCGTTCGTCCGTACCATAAGCCAGAATTGGGCATGGGGTGGACCATTGGAAAGGGGTTTTAGTGACCTTCGAAGATTCATTCAGTCTCGGTGGATATGAAGAGTTAACTTTGGTCAAACGGAGTCTAGGAGCATCCGATGACCTCCTAATCGTGTTTCGAGGGAAAACAAGTCATTCGTCTGCACCGTAAGCTAGAATCGCTCACGGGGGAACCATTAGAAAGGGTTTTCAGTTCCCTTGAAAGATTAATTCAGTCTCGGTTGATCTAAAGAGTTTGACTTTTAGAAAAACAGAGCCTGGGAGTGCCCAATAGCCTTTAGGTCAGTACTCGGGGTGTGACTTAGGTTTAAAATGATGAAGGGAGGTCCGAGGGACCTTAGGAGAAGTTAGGGGTATTATAATGGGGTGTTTACAAAGCCCCTCGATGGGTGAGTTTGGAACAAACGATAGCCTTTGAATAGACACCACATGATGCCTTTGAAAGAGGATGATCAGAGGGTCGAGGTCAATTCTGAGGGCCTAAGGATGAGGATGATTGATTCTAAGGGTAAAAGCCAATTCTGAGGGCTTGAAGCCGAGGGTGATGGATTCTGCGGGTCAAAGCTAATTCTGAGGGCTTAAGGATGAGGGTGATCGATTCAGTGAGTCAAAGACGATTCTACGAGCTTGGAGATGAGGGTGATCGATTTTGCGGGTCGAAGCCAATTTTTGTGGGCTTGAAGATGAGGTTGACCGATGTTGTGAGTTAAAGCCAATTCTGAGGGCTTGGAGATGAGGGTGAATGATTTTGCGGGTCGAAGCCGATTCTGAGGGCTTAAGTTGAGAGTGACCGATTCTGCATGTCGAAGCCAATTCTGAGGGCTTGAAGATGAGGGCGATCGATTCTGTGGGTCAAAGCCAATTCTTAGGGCTTAGGTTGAGATGACCAATCCTACAGGTCAAAGCCAAGTCTGAGGGCTTAGGTTGAGATGACCAAGTCTGCGGGTCGAACCCAATTCTGAGGGCTTAGGTTGAGATGACCAATTCTGCAGGTCGAAGCCAATTCTGAGGGCTTAGGCTGAGGTGACCAATTCTGTGGGTCAAAACTAACTCTGAGGGCTTGAAGATGAGGGTGATCGATTCTGCGGGTCGAAGCCAATTCTACGAGCTTAAGGTGAGATAACCTTGGGGAAATCTGTCGGGGAAATTACCTCGTGATTTTGATTTGAGCTGGGGAGCTGATTGCTAGGGAAATCCTCGTGTCTTTTTGAGAATTTACCAAGGAAATAGATAATTTAATGCTATAAATACTACTGGGGATGTGATTAGGTGGTCCTCGGTTTGGACGTATTGCTCGGGGAAATTTGAGACCTTGGGGGAATAGGAGATGATGTTGAAGTTTGGGATGGTTTAGGGGTCCTCTGGGGATGTTGTCGGCAAGAAATTACCTTGGATTTGGAGAGTTCCGCTGGGGAAATAGGGGTTTCGCTTGAAAATGTTCTAAATCCTTTCCAAGATTTTTAGGAATTTTCTGAGGATTTTTCAGTGTTTGTTGCTATTTTTTGGAAATTTTTGTACAAAAATTTAAGGGGCGTGCCGATCGGCATGGTGTTGAGGGTGCCATTCGGCAGTGGCATGGACTTTTGGACTGCCTCGAGAAGGTAAAGGGGCAGTGTCGATCGGTAGGAGGGGGGAAGTATCGATTGGAGTGACCCTTGGCATCCTATAAAAAGGGGCGGGTTCCCCTCATTTTTCACAGCTTCTTTCCTTCTCTCTCTCTGCAATTTTCTTCTGTGAATCATTCTAGCATTTTGCAATCTAAAAAATGGCCTCTTTTGTGAGCATTGCAGTACACCTGAAGTGGTTGGCTGTTGATGACTGGGCGAATGTGGAATGGAGGGCCAGGGCGCCTCTTGCTTTGGGGAGTGAGAACTCTTTTGACGTGTTCGAGCTGATTGCGAATGAGAGGACCTTGCTACAGGAGCCATCGCATCATCGATCTTCAAGGGTGGTGAACCCTGGCAGTTATGTAAGTAAAAATGACCTTTGGCATTCCTTTTTTGTGTTTTCCTCCTTTCTTGGATTTTCACAAGGATTTTTTCTTTTTGATAGTCCGATATGTCTCGATCGACCATGCGTGCCCGCGGGACGATGGGCTTAAGGATGTTTGGGAGCACCTTCCACCTGTGGTGCGTTGGGTGGTATCATCAATAGGCTTTGGGACGTTGGCGTCTGTGCTGGATGAGATGCCTCGTTCGACAATGATTTTATACGCTCTAGGGGAGAGGTGGTGGGACACTACCCACACCTTCCATTTTGGTTTCGGGGAGATGACCGTGACTCCCATAGACGTGCAGCAACTACTGGGGCTAGATTATGATGGAGAGAAGATAGAGGTGGATCGCTCTTTGCGGGTGAGGGCAGAGGCGGTGTGGGTAGCGCTTGGTGATGTGGGGAGGATAGTGTCTGGGGACACCATTCACTTGTAGCTTCTGAAGGATGTTTTGCTGAGTAGGGTAATTGATGTGGAGGACGGGATGTAGGTGAGACAGATGGCCTGACTGTTCATTTTGCTGGTGCTGGGGGTATTTTTGGTCGCGTTGAGCGACGACGTCATCCATTTATGGTTTTTGCCATACTTGAGGATGCTTTCGAACATCCCTCTCAATGATTGGGGGAGCCTAACTTTGGCGACCTTTTATTTTTCTCTGGATGCATTCATCCGGTTCTACCGACAGACTTTTACTGGAGCCATGTATCTTCTTGAGGTATTCTTTGGTTTGTGCATTTTCCTTTCATGTATTTACATTTTCCTTACGCGCCTCCTTTTAATTGCGAATTTCCTGTCTTTGGCAGACGTGGTTCAATGAGGTGATTGTATGTAATACCCAGTCGATTTCTTTTAAGGATGACACCATTGGGGATTTTTTCAGTTGCATCGATGGCACAGGGCCAATCGGCAGTCGAGGAGGTCTCTCTCTTTAGAGGCGGTGCGTCAGGTCTTGAATGGACTAACTAGTGATAGGGTAATATTTTTTTTTCTTCAGTCTAAGACCTTTGTGTGCTCTGATTCTATGTTTCCTTATATTTTGCTGGGGATTTTTTAGGTGACCTTTTACCATCGGGGGACAACCGTTCAGGACACGGGGTTGACAGGAATAAATGCACATATGAGGCTTTGTTGGCGCATGAGTTTGGTCAATATTGGTATCTCGTGGAGAGGGTGGTCTGACAGATTGCTGAAGGGCAGGTGGTGGTGCCACCTGCGAAGCCCCATATGTCTATGAGGCAGGAGTGGCTACTTCTAGAGGATGCGAGGATCGCAGCGATGATTGGCCAGTCCTACCTACTATACACCGATACGGCTGTGCTATATGATTATATGGACTTTGTGACAAGCTGGCTGATGGAGCCCAACATATATAATGCACTACCCTTCCCTCTTGCGAGTTTGATTCGGCTGGTGGGGTCCTCCCACATCGGTGACCTCAGAGGTCCCCTTTGTGTGGCTACATACTCCTTCATACAATATCCGACATGCTGACAAAGGGATGGTGCCTATGCTTCATCGTCCTCATACGATGGACCCGGAGGAGTTGGGCTTGACAGAGGAGGTTCTTCGTCATGAGGTATATCCTTTTCGTTCTTATCCTTTGGTTTCTTTTGATCTTTTCTGATTGACACTAATTCTTGCTTTTCTTACAGCACGTCCAGGTGTCCACCACTTGGTTGAGGGATATTAGGGACTGGATATCTTCAACGACTGCCCATATTTAAGAAGTGGTTCATGTTCCTTCTTGTTTGGTGTTATTTGCCTCATTTGGGGAGGAGTCTAGTTCGGTTAGCGGTGGTACGTCATCTCGCCACAGGGGAAAGAGAGCGCGTCGCAGCGGTGGAAGCTCTTAGGAGAGAGGTGAAGATTAGGTGTGAGAGAGAGGGAGAATGTGGGTTAGGGCTGAGTCCCATTGTTTTTCTTCTTTTATTTATTTCCTACAAGATTGATGTAACACAAAGAAGTATATATCTATGCAATGCAATGGAATTTTTTTATTATCTTCTATTAGTGATGAATGAATGAATGCATGCACATGCGCTTTTTACTTTGCTGCTGAGACCGTAAAAATAAAAAATTTTGGAATTTCGAAAGGAAGTTTTATTCATAATGAGGAATTATATAAGATGAAAAGGGGATTTTTGAAATTCTGTTGAGAATATCAATTTATTTATTGAGTTTTCTGATATTGACAAAAGAGGAAAAGGGGAAATTTCCAAAAATAGGGGGTTGTCGATAGGCAAGACCCTTGTCCTGCCTATCAGCAGATCAGTCCAGTCCCATCAATTAAAAGTTTGATTGGTATCCTCTTCAGGCTTTGATACCTTGTGAGGCAGGATTTCCTCCGATTTATGCAGGGGTCATGTCTTTTGTGGGGGTTTTCAAGTATAAAAAGGGGTAAGGGTAGAGTGTTTTCATCACACCTTCATATTCTCCTTCTCTTATTCTATGAGATAGCTCTCCCTGGTAGTGTTGAGTTTGCCAACCACCTCGAGACTTTGGAGGCGATGTACTCCTACAACATCGGTTATGATGCTTACAACATGCGTCGAGTTTCTTTATGGCGTAATCGACCCATAGAGTGGAACATGCTGATGATGGTGGTACAATTCTGGTACACCTAAGACCATGTATTTCTCTTTGTCTTGTAAGAAGTTTTTTTGACCTACGAGGAATTTTCTTCCATATTGGGGATTAATCCCGGCATTACTGCGACTGACGCGAGGGAAACCGAGTGCTCGTGTAGGGACACTATCGTTGATTTCGGCTCCCGCTCGACGTGCAAAAGAATAGACCTAAGCTACAGCTACACTTGACAAGCAAGTAAAGCGGTAAGTCGGGTATCGAAAATCCACAGGGAATTATTAAATTTTAGATGTTAATTACTTTAAAACTTCAAGAATAAAAGTGTAAAAGGTGATGTGTGGTTATGGTGACAAAAGAAAAGAGAAGTTAACGCTAAATTAAAGTAAAGCGAGGATCGGGATCGCATTCTACCAAACGGATCGAAACAACTACTAACTAGAGTTAAGGCTCGAAAGCAATCTAATCGAGCATTTTCAATTAAGCATAAACATCACACAATAAGGAATTTAAGCCAAAGTTGCGAGATTAAACATTTAACTGAAAAATGGTCACGCGCGGATTAAATTCGGATTGTCGCTATAAACTCTAACGTTGCATGACAAAGAAAGATAAACGCTTAGCAATCCAACTTTGATACGCGCGGTTTCAATTAAACGCGATTTTGCACTAAACCTAGTTTTCGGAGCTCGGGGCCCGAAAATGGCGGAAATGAAATCCCGACCCTATTTATCTAAGGGATAGACATAAATGAAACTAATTAACAAAGCAATAAAATAATTAAGCAAGAAATAAATAACTAAACTAATTAACAAAGCATGAAATTAATCTAGAAAGCAAGAAAGTAATGAATACAAACTATATTAATGGTGAGGGTAATGAATAATACAACTTACAATCCAAATGGGGTGTCAAACCTAAGAGAATTGAAGCCAAACCAAGCAAAAACCCCAAACCCTAGCTAAGAACTAACCTAAAAACGTATGAAACTAATTATCTTTGAATATTACAACAAAATTAGCTTATATAGTAAGTTAGAATAAAAGAAAAGAAGAAAGAAAAGTAAAGAAAATATCTGCAGAAAAACAGGGGATCGATCGATCGACCCCTTTGGTCGATCGATCGACAGTGTAATTCGTGGCAAAAATAAGAATGGTCGATCGATCGACCCTTATGGTAGATCGATCGACTAAGCAGGGGCAGCCTGCAATCCTCCCTGTTTTGGCATACAATCCAACGTCGCTCCAATCGCCGTAACTTTGTCGTTATGCATCGGAATCGCGCACCGTTCGCGGCCACGCGAAGCTAGCGAGGAGGGCTACAACTTCCGTGTAGATGTCGGGCCAGGTGCCCAAGCTATCAAAAGTTAAATGCCCTTGCGCGTGCGGTTGTGTACGGAAATCGAGCGAAACGCATCCGGACTTCACACTTAGCATCCAAATACCTACAAAAGCTCAATTAACACCTGCGAAACATGTTAACATAGAAATCCGAGGGTTGTCTGGTTAACGAGCATAAATATAGGGAATAAGATACCCGAGGGGGCTAATAACGCGTAGGTTAACGGGTGAAATACGCAATATTTCCGCCGTATCACACCCCCTAACTTACACATTGCTAGTCCCTAGCAATGAAATAAGATGCAACAAGAAGAACAAGTAAACCAACACAGGAGAGAGTACAAAAGTATGGTATAAAAGCAATAAAAAGAGAAGGACACTTTCGCGGGCGATTCGATTGCATTTAGCACATGCAATAAGCCGTTAAACTCCTAGGTTACCCTAGTGGACGAGTGTCGTCTCGTGAGAGTTTTCAAGGATGAACCCACAAACATCATAAAGTTTCCTCAAAATATGCCCAATCAAGTAAGACAAACTCATCAGTTCGAACAAGATTTCAACATGTTATTAGCATAGCAAACGAATTCGCATGAGAAGTCCGTAGTTATAAACATTATCGAATGCACCTCAATGAATTGAAACTCTAACATGTGGAAGGGGAGTGAACATATGCAAGGTATGATTTGGCGAAAAACGTAAATAATTAGGATACTAAATATCAAAGCATGCATATATTCAATCCTCACGGGCATTACGCTCAACAAATGAAATCACTCGGAATGGGAGGTAATACACGGGACATGCGGGCATAAAGAGTAAATGTAAATGGAAACTAGGCCGCGCACATGTCACGAATGAGGAACGCTATATAGGAAATAAAAATTGCAATCTCAGTGAAAGGATACCGCACACTAAAAGAGGCGAAATGCATTTTCACAGATTATCAAAACTATTTAAACTTTTGAATTACATCTACTTAAGATCACATAGGACTTTATAGGGTTGTAATGTATGGCTAGGTTAAGGTACGAAATGAAAGGGATGTATATACGGGTTCAAAGTGTTTGGGATGAAACTCAGAATAATGTGAAAAAGTGGGCAATATCAAAAGTTGGACAAAGATGTCCAAACGAGCATAGATATAACAATCGAGAGAGTAATCAAAGCTTATTGAAACACTACAAACAATATTTACAACTTTTTCTTTCTTTTTCTTTTCTTCCTTTTTCTCACTTTTTCTTTTGTTTTCTTTTCTTTTTGCTTTCTCTTTTTCACTACTTTCTTTTTCTGACACTTCTTACTCTTTTCATACTCAAATTGCAACCACACAACAATAATACCATTCAATTCCAAGCAACAATACAAACAAGGGTATGTAAGGTAATATATATGGTATAAAACTCCAATTTGGAGTTGGTTATGGGATTTTGGGTAATGAAACGAAAGGCTAGTATATAGGCTCAACGGGGTTGACTAGGGAACATATAAAAGGTGAGGTCAAGGTCATATGGGTGATATATCAAAGAGGGCCTATGATCATTTCACAAAGTATACGCAATTCGCGAGTCAAAACAACATATGAAAATCATGCTCAAGTAACACATTTCAATGATGAACCCAGTTAATGAACGGTCAATGAAAGAATAAAGAGATTACCAACGACTGTAACGTTTTCAATGAGAAAAGAATAGTGTATACACTCACAAATGAAGATAAGTCTCTAATCTCACTCGGTGTAAGTATATACAATGCAGCAAAAGCAAACCGAGTTATAAAAATCTTAAGCCAATTCAATATAACAAGAATGGTGCATATGTTCACGGATAAAGTTTAATTCATGAAGTTATTCATAATATCAATGATTTAGGGACTAAAATCTAATAACTTCTAAAATCGAGAACATGCATAGTTGAATTGTCTATTTGATCGGGCAATTATTAAAATTTATCATTGGAAACAAGGCAAAATGCCCAATAAAGGAGAAAAAAGAAAGAAAATATTTTTGAAATTTTTCAAATTTTAACAAAAACATGCTTTGTAACTAAATTGTAATCCAATCCAAGGACTAAACAGTAAAATGGATAGACTATCCTACACCCCCTAACTTAAATGTTGCATTGTCCCCAATGCGTCCATTAAAGAACACAACACAAAGCTAGGAAAAGAATGATATTACCCACACGTGGAGCGATCTCCATAAGTACAAGTCCAAATGACGCTGCAAAACAAGTTAGTACAAAGCATATGAAGAATATGTACCGATGTATCAAGTAAAGAGAATCTATGTCACAAGTCACAATAATATAGAGGGGCTGAAGTGCAAATACTAGATAAATTGATGGTGAACTTTTTGATTTTATAAAATGGAAGGTCACACACATCAAAATCCAATAAACAACCACAAACTACATTTTCATTTCTCATTTCATAAGTTCAATACAAAATAACTTAATACATTACAACTTCTGAAATAAAAGAAATACAAATAAAAATAAAAATAAAAATAAAAATAAAAATAAAAAGTACAATACTATCCGATCCCCAAAATACAAAAAATGAAACCCAACACAACAACAGCCTAGTGGCCAGAACCACTAGGATCGGAGGGGTCCTGAAAATGAGGAGGCACTGGCGCGTCGGAATCACTGCGCTGCAGATAAAGATCTCTCATCATCCGCTGCATCATCCGGTACTCCTGCCTACTCTGTGCCCTGGCCTGCCTCTGCAAAGTCCACTCCCACCGCTGCTCGGCCTGAAACTGCTCCTGATGAGCCTGTTGCTGATCCCACTGCTGCCGCTGATCGGCCTGCAACTGGTCCAGGCGCGACTCCCAAGTCGCCCACCTGAGCTGGGTCTCCTCCCAGCGCTGGTCCTGCACTGCCTGGTATGCCGCAAAGCGGGCATCATCCTCTGTATGTGGCGCGTGAGAACCCTCACCAGTCTCCATCTCTCTAATCTCCTCCTCCTCGGCCATCTCGTCAGCAACCTCTGCCCTCTGCCTCTTCGTCGCCGGTTGCCCCCACTCGCGCTTCAGCATTCTTGTGATGTTGACCTGTGTGAGAAGCCCGAGTGGATCGTGTTTGCGGTCGCCGATTAACTCTGGGCAACCGTGAGAAATACAAATCTTAGTGATGAGGGCAGGAAAAGGAAGGGAAAATGTCTTGGCCCTCTCCTTGGCAGTAGCGCACATCATATCTAGAAATATGTTGGGCAAACTGATATTGCCCAAATTATTAATCAGCGCGTAGATAAATGCGGCGTGCTTGTGACGCACCTCAGATCGGTTGCTCGTCACCATAAAGGAGTGGACATTGATGTAGTGAAGTAGCCTTGGTAGGTCCTCCATTGCAGCCGAGCGGAAAGCCATTCTCTTCCATTCTTCACCCGGTGCAAGGCTCTCTATCAATGTCGTCAACCCAAAAACATCCCCATCGGTTAAACTGACAGCGTTCTCGGGGTTCGGTACATGCATGAAAGCGGCCAAATCTGATAAGCGGAAAGGTACCCTCACCCCTCGAACCATGGCCTCAAAAGTGGTCGGCCCGTCACCTTTCACCACCACTAATGTCGCATAAAATATTCTGACCAATTCTTCATTAATGCGCCCATTAGTGGCGAGAAAAGTCTCCCATCCCTGGCGCCTCAGAATAACGGGCGCCTCACTCGGCAAATCCTCCAGCTTCCAGGCATAATTGTAGGCCAACGGCCTCTGAGCAGTCTCAAAATAGGCCTGAAACCATTCCCGTTCCTTCTTGCAACGGAAACCCTCGAAACCCAAGGTGGGCATGCACACAGTGGAGTTATATTTCTTTGATTGTGCCATTTCAACCTACAAAACAAGAATTAAGCAATACAAAAAATATTGTAAGCGCAATTAATGGTTAGTTTAGTGTACGAGTTGAAATGGGGTGCGAGTGCCCAAAACCGAGGTAACAAAGTGCAACATTGCGCTAAAATATGTCGGAATACGACAACGAGTAAAAATCACCCAAGTGTGCGCCAAAAAATGCATTGAAAACTATTTTGGGCATTTTGGCGAACACTTGGCGTGCGCAATGTGCGTCAAGGGTGAGAAATGCCAAGTTTGAACCAACAAAACCACCCCACTCATGAACAACCAACAATGCAGCAGTCAAAACATGTTCATGAGTGGATTTATAACAAGAATCATGCAAAATTTCAGTTGGAACAAATCGAAATCAGGGGAAATCACAAAAATTCAACCAATGTGTCAACCTAGGGTTTAAACATGCATTTTGTGACACAATCCTAACAAAAACTACAAATTCATGTAGAACAAGTTAATATTATACCTGAATGTGCAGAAATTGGAAGAAAAATGAAGAATGTGGTGAGGGGAAATATTTAGGGCACAATTCGTATGTAGAGGAGAAGAGAGAAATAAGAAGAAAGGGGAGAAATAAGAAGGCAGATTCGGTTTAATTGGTCGATCGATCGATCGACTCCCAAGGGTCGATCGATCGACCAAGCAGAAAAACCTCACTGCATTGGCAATTTAAAGTGGGGGGGGGGGGGGGGGAAATGCAATTTGGGAACAATTAAGGGGCCTAAAATCAAAATAACTTTAAATATAGTATATATATATATATATATACACATAAAAATATGAAATAAAAATAGAAAAATAAAAATAAAAAATAAAATAAAAATAAAATAAACATAGGCCTAAATATACACACTAAAAAGGCCTAGGCTAAAGAAAATAAAATAAAAATAAAAATAAAATAAAAGAAAATAAAAATATGTACATGAGCAACGCACACGCATAATCACGACAACAAATGAAAAATAAAATAAAAGAAAAATAAAAACAAATGCAAATGCGTGAGGATGCGAGTGTGAAAAATAAAGGAAAAAAAATGTTTTTGTGATTTTTGATTGTTTTCTTAACAAATGTGTGCCGGGGCGCATATCTCCGCAAATTCAAGCCCGTTGAACCTACAAAAGAGTTAGAACCAAGCATACAAAAAGAAGGAAAAAGAGATTAGCTAATTACACTAGGCTAAAATCAAGAAAAACAAAAATAAAGAAGTTAGTATATACAACCTACACTCGGAATGCGCACTTAACTATACACCAAAAGTTGAAATTTTTGAGGGTCCATCCAAAACACGATTTGACTTTGGAGGATCAACGGTGGACCCTCCCGAGCATGCATGCCTCCCGGAAAATAGGAATTCCGTTTGAACAACGGAAGGCATGTGGGCGGTGAAAGAAATGAACCATCGCCAATTTGAAATTCTAGGCGGACGATGGGGGATTTGGATAACAAGGGGGAAAAGTACACTTGAGGTCCAAGAAAAATCGATTCATCTCCCACAGGTTTTTCAAAGGAAATGGGAGATGGTGCACACATCGGGACAACAACCATCGACAACAAGTCCGGTAAAGAGTCCTCGTCGGCAAAAAGTGTAGAAGTTTTAATTTCTACCGACTCACAGGAATCAAACGGTAATTCTAATGGTTCAATGACGGAAAACGTATATGGTGATGAAACAAATTCAATCTCAATCGACTCATCGTCGGAAGGAGATTGAATTTCGAGGGAGAGAGATTCACACTCGATGAGAAATTCTTTGAAAAATTGAGGTGAAACACTAGTTTCCACCTCCTCGTTGTTTTGTGGAAAAGAATTAATCTCATCGCAAAGTTCACCAAGTCTCATTCCAGCATCATTTAAGCTTTCCAAACCTTGGGAGTAAAGAAGAAAAGTTTCTTCCAAAGTAGGCTTCCTCGGCTCAAGAGCCTCGGACTCCTCATTTGTTTGAAATTCGTCTTCGAAAGTAATGAGATGACGATCGTCATTGGATTCGAATAATGAATCCAACTCAAGCTCCCAATGACGATTTTCATTTCGATAAATGTTTTCAAGTCTTTCACTTTCAAGAAAATCTTGGAAATGGAAAACTTGAAAACTATCCCCAAAGTAAGAATCATTAGAATAACCGTAATTACTATAAAATAAAGACATGATTACCTCGTTGTTGAAGAATGGAGAATCCAAGAAAGAAAGTGACCAACCGCGAATTGAAGTTTCTTAGCGCTCGAAGTATGCAAATCCTGCAAGAAAGGTTAAAAGAAAGAATACAAATAGGAAAGGAAAGATACTACGAAATCAGAAAACAATTACTATCTAAAACAATAATTCCCCGGCAACGGCGCCAATTTGACGCGAGGGAAACCGAGTGCTCGTGTAGGGACACTATCGTTGATTTCGGCTCCCGCTCGACGTGCAAAAGAATAGACCTAAGCTACAGCTACACTTGACAAGCAAGTAAAGCGGTAAGTCGGGTATCGAAAATCCACAGGGAATTATTAAATTTTAGATGTTAATTATTTAATTACTTCAGGAATAAAAGTGTAAAAGGTGATGTGTGGTTATGGTGACAAAAGAAAAGAGAAGTTAACGCTAAATTAAAGTAAAGCGAGGATCGGGATCGCATTCTACCAAACGGATCGAAACAACTACTAACTAGAGTTAAGGCTCGAAAGCAATCTAATCGAGCATTTTCAATTAAGCATAAACATCACACAATAAGGAATTTAAGCCAAAGTTGCGAGATTAAACATTTAACTGAAAAATGGTCACGCGCGGATTAAATTCGGATTGTCGCTATAAACTCTAACGTTGCATGACAAAGAAAGATAAACGCTTAGCAATCCAACTTTGATACGCGCGGTTTCAATTAAACGCGATTTTGCACTAAACCTAGTTTTCGGAGCTCGGGGCCCGAAAATGGCGGAAATGAAATCCCGACCCTATTTATCTAAGGGATAGACATAAATGAAACTAATTAACAAAGCAATAAACTAATTAAGCAAGAAATAAATAACTAAACTAATTAACAAAGCATGAAATTAATCTAGAAAGCAAGAAAGTAATGAATACAAACTATATTAATGGTGAGGGTAATGAATAATACAACTTACAATCCAAATGGGGTGTCAAACGTAAGAGAATTGAAGCCAAACCAAGCAAAAACCCCAAACCCTAGCTAAGAACTAACCTAAAAACGTATGAAACTAATTATCTTTGAATATTACAACAAAATTAGCTTATATAGTAAGTTAGAATAAAAGAAAAGAAGAAAGAAAAGTAAAGAAAATATCTGCAGAAAAACAGGGGATCGATCGATCGACCCCTTTGGTCGATCGATCGACAGTGTAATTCGTGGCAAAAATAAGAATGGTCGATCGATCGACCCTTATGGTAGATCGATCGACTAAGCAGGGGCAGCCTGCAATCCTCCCTGTTTTGGCATACAATCCAACGTCGCTCCAATCACCGTAACTTTGTCGTTATGCATCGGAATCGCGCACCGTTCACGGCCACGCGAAGCTAGCGAGGAGGGCTACAACTTCCGTGTAGATGTCGGGCCAGGTGCCCAAGCTATCAAAAGACTAAAATGCCCTTGCGCGTGCAGTTGTGTACGGAAATCGAGCGAAACACATCCGGACTTCACACTTAGCATCCAAATACCTACAAAAGCTCAATTAACACCTGCGAAACATGTTAACATAGAAATCCGAGGGTTGTCTGGTTAACGAGCATAAATATAGGGAATAAGATACCCGAGGGGGCTAATAACGCGTAGGTTAACGGGTGAAATACGCAATATTTCCGCCGTATCAGCGACTCTGTCTATGTTTTCCCATTATCCCCTGGAGTTGTTGGTCGAGCTTCTTTGTGTTTCATCCTCGGTGGCGAGATCACTGGTGGCTGGAGGTATGATTTCTGTTCCGGCGGTGTTGCGATCCATGCATTTGTAGGAGGTTGGTGATGCTGGATATGACGGAGTTGTCATTCTAGGCTTGGTTTCGAAATTACTATTGGTGACGGGGGAACTGCTGGTGGACCCATAACTTGCATATGTTACTTCGTGGATGTCATACCGTTGCAATCCTGCAGCAATGATACTGGCAGGGACTTTAAATGTCCTGGATGCCTTATAATAAGGTCGTTCTGACTTTCTGAGGGGGACCCCAGTGATGCTGTTCATGTGGTTGTCTGAAAAATTTTGCCACGTAACTCCTCTGAAATATCCTTTGTCGGTTGTACCCAACTTCTTTTTGCGCCATTTCATCACCGTGGGCCGGGATATTAAGAGATGGGAGAACTATTTCATGGATGATGGGGCTTTAAATCTGTATTGGTCAGTGCCTTGGTGGGGACACCTGCTACCTATTCTAGAATTGGGAGAATACTCGTACGTTCAGATGGTTGGTCTCAGACATACCACTTTTTATTTCGCTTGGCGGCTTCTGTTCCAATTTGGCTGGGAGCAAATCGTACCACCTCGGACACTAAATTTCTTTCTGGTAGAAGGTCTGGAAAAGCGTCTGCGCATGTTGCCTGGATTTTTGTGGGAGAGTCGGCGTCCGTCGACCCATCCCTCTCAGTCTGCTTGGAGAGTTCGACACATCGATAGTGATTATATGAAGTGGTTGTGGAGAAGAGTAGTCAACAAGATGTTGGTAGTGGATATCGGACAAAAGTGGCTTATCTTATCTGATACCAAGGAGGGAGGGGTTGTGGTGTTTCCGAAGTTGGTTCGAGCTTATCGGTCTATGGAGTGTCTGCGACACTCTATTCAGGCAGGGGAAGCTTGGGGAAGCCAGGATGTAGATGATGATGATGGAGAGGTCTCCTCTGGTAGTTGTGAGTAGGACTCTAGGAGAGTTTGTTTTGTACTGGGGAATAAATTTAGAAATTTTGTTTGTCTTTCTAGGAAGGTAAGGGGGAGGGTAGTCATCCGTTCCTTCATGTAATTGCACTGTAATTTCATATTAGTGAAATAAATAAGTTTTTGATCATCTGGCTGTGCCTTTTGATTAATTTTGAAATTTTAAATTATCTATACCGATCGTTAAGGCATGCATAATCCTTTGATTCAAGTATATGTTAGAGTGACCTGTCGTCCTTGGAGATAAGATAAGAATAGTTTTTTGTGAGAAAGAAAAGGGTCATGCTCATGTAAGATGTATGAGCTGCCTACGTACCTCTGGGGGTCTTAAAAAGTTTTAATTTTTTTGAAAATGGTTTTTGGAAAGGATCAGGCCCACGTAGTTCTGGGTAGAGGTAAATGAAGATATATTTTTTATTTTTTAAGAATAGAAGGGAAATGAGAAGAGTCATAGCGGGCCGAGATTTCGGACTAGGGATAAAATTTCTTGAGACGGTCCAGGTTGACTGGACAATCCACCTCTTCGCCATCTAAGTCGGTGAGCATGGCGGCACCATCGGATAAGATCTTTTTGCGATGTATGGGCCTCTCTAATTGGGCTTTAACTTCCCTATTCGGTCCCAAATGGGCTCTACTATTTCTTTGAGGGCTAAATCCCCTTCTCGGACACCGCGATCCTTGAATATCTTATTGAATGATCACGCTTTTCAGCGATGGTACCCTTGTATGTGATATAGAACTTTCAATCTCCTTTCATCCAAGAGTGACAGCTCGTCGAGACGGCTTTGGTGCCAGTCCTCCTCATTGACCTTACTTTCAAGCATGATGCGTAACGAGGGTATTTACAGCTCCACAGGTAGGACTTTTTCCATATCATAGACTAGAGATTAAGGGGTAGCCCTAGTAGAGGTTCGAATTGAGGTTCGGTATCCCCAGAGGGCGTATAGGATTTGGTCGACCCAATCTCTATAGCTTTCGGTCATCTTACTGATGATGGCTTTGAGGTTCTTGTAAACATCTTCGACTGCACTATTGGTCCGAGGACGCTAGGAAGAAGATTTTTGTCTCTGAATCCCATACTCGTTGACCACTTCTATGACTTTTGCCTAAAAATGCAACCCGTTATCTGACACTAGCTCCTGCGGGACCCCATATTGGCAGATGATATTTTTCTTGATGAATTGGGCCACTTTCTTGGCGTTCAGAACTGTGTATGACTCGACTTTAACCTATTTGGTGAAGTAGTCAATGGAAACCATGATGAGCTCATGGCTATTTGAGGTCTTGGGTGTAACCTTCCACATGATGCCGATGCCCCAAGTGGATAACGGCCAGGGAGAAGTCATGTTGTATAATTCTCGTGGAGGCAAGTGTTGAAGGTTAGAGAACTGTTGGAATTTGATGCATCTCCAGGCATAGGCAGAGCAATCCTAGATCATGGTGGTCCGGTAATAGCCTTATCGTAGGATCTTCTTAGCCAGCATGTGATCGTTTATGTGGGTTTCGTATTCCCCACTGTGGATTATCTGCATTACCTCTTTAATGTCAGCCCCTGCAATGTAGTGTAGATGGGCTCCATCAAAGTTTCTCTTAAATAGTGCTTTGTGACGGATGATGTACCAGGCGGCCAGTCTTCAGAGGGTTGCTCGGTCTTTCTTGTTAGAACCCTTGGGATACCTACCATGCTTGAGGAGGTTCCAGATATCATAATACCAGCAATTGCCTAGCTCAGTATCTTCATTGGTGATGAGCTCAATGTGTTAACAGTGGGTTGGTTTATCTTGCTTTTGAACTAGGAAGGGAGCCATTTTTATTCCTTCGGGAATGCCGACCATGGAGGCTAGGGTGGAAAGGGAATCGACTATGTTATTCTTTGATCGAGGTAGGTAGTGGAAGGTGATGTATTGGAATTGAGAGGCTAGTTCTTTTATGTGGGAATGGAAGGGTTGGAGTTTCTCGTCCTTAACTTTCCATTTTATAAGCACTTAACTAATGATGAGGGTAGAATCCCCATAAATATCTAGGCATTGGATACCTTTCTTGAAGGAAACTATGAGGCCTACCGTACATGCCTCGTATTCAGTTATGTTGTTGGTGCAGGGGAAATACAATTTGATGGCGATGGGAGTGTGGGAGCGTGGGAGTCATCTGGGGCGATCAGAAGTATCCCAATGCCATGTCCATTTTTGTTGGCAGCGCGGTCAAAGAACATTTTCCATCGAAGATCATCTTGAGCAGCGCAGAAGATGTTTTCATCTGGGAATTCAAAGATCTAGGCATCAACTTCTTACATGGGGGTACTCAGTAAGGTAGTTATAGATGGCTCTTCCTTTCATGGCTTTCTGTGTGACATACATGTTATCAAACTCGGCTAAGAGCATCAACCATTGAGCCATTCAGCTAGATAAGGCAGTTTTCTCAAGAAGGTACTTGATGGGGTCCATTCAGGATACCCATTTAATGGGGAAGGCGAGCATGTAATGTCGTAACTTTTGGGTGACCCAAACAAGCGTGACGTATGCTTTTTCCAAAGCAGTGTAGTTGACTTCGTACCCGACTAGTTTGTGACTGGCGTAATAGATGGCTCTTTCTTTTTAGGAATCCTTAAGTAATTGGGCTAGCAAATCCCTAACTGCAGTGTCAGTTATGGTTAAGTATAGGAGCAAGGGGAGACTAGGCTGTGGTGGCATAAGTACCGAAGGTTGGGTAAGATATTTCTTGATTCAGTCAA
This sequence comes from Sambucus nigra, assembly GCA_949130495.1. Taxonomy (NCBI): domain Eukaryota; kingdom Viridiplantae; phylum Streptophyta; class Magnoliopsida; order Dipsacales; family Adoxaceae; genus Sambucus; species Sambucus nigra. The sequence continues at coordinate 386,440,897 of OX422217.1, forward strand.
AAACTTCTTGACAGGCATCGTTCCAAACCTTGGTTGAATCTTTTCGGAGGATTTTGGAAATATGTTCGCAGATGGAGGTGAGTTGGCTGATGAACCGGCTGATGTATTGTAATTTTCCAAGGAAACTTCAGACTTCTTTCTCTGTTCGAGGAGGTTGCATCTCAAGTATGTCTTTCAGCTTGGCAGGATCTGCTTCTATCCCCTTCTCACTAACCATGAATCCCAAGATTTTCCCCTTTGTAATGTCGAAGACACATTTCTATGGATTGAGTCTCATATGATACCGTTGCAGTCGTTCAAAGAACTTTTGGAGAGCGGGGACATGACCTTCTCTAGTTTTGGATTTGATAATCATATCATCCACATAAACCTCAACTTCTATGTGAATCAGATCGTGCAGGATGGTTGTAGCAGCCCTCTGGTAGGTAGCCCAGCATTTTTGAGACCAAATGGCATTACAGTGTAGTAAAAGGTTCCCCACGGGGTGATGAATGCAGTGTTTTCTTGATGATTTGGGTGCATTTTAATTTTATTATATCCGGAAAACCCGTTGACAAATGACTTGAGAGCATGACTGCCTGTGTTTTCCACCATCATGTCGATATTGGATAACGGGTAATCATCCTTTGGAGAGGCTTTGTTCAAATCCCGGTAGTCAACATACATCTGAACTTTCCCTACTGATTTCGACGCATGCACTATTTTAGCTAACCATGTGGGATATTCGATCACACGAATAAAACCCACGTTCAACTGTTTGACCACTTCTTCTTTGACCTTGAGCAACCATTTGGTGCGGAGCTTTCTCAACTTTTGTTTAACTGGCTTGCAATCTGTAAGAGTTGGGATCTCATGTTGAGCTATTTCGGTATCAATGTCAGGCATATCATCGTAGGACCATGCGAAGACATCCACGGATTCCTTCAGTAATTCTTCAAGTTGTGTGCGCTCATGGGTATCCCCTATACTAATCTCGCGCAATTGGCTACTAGAACTGAGGTTAACAATAACAATATCTTCTTTATAAACTTGAACACGGTTATGTCGTTTATTATTAACCTTATTTAGATCAGTTAAGAATTGTTCATTTGCAAAATCATCATCATCAAAAGTTTGATTAGAATCTAAATAATTAATGTAAGGCACAACAAGGTACTCAAAATTTTCGTTTATTTCATTGATAGGAAAAAACATTGATAACGTCATCAAAGGAGGTCTCGATTACATTTGAGCAAGGATAGATAAAAGAAGAGGCGATTTGGTAAACATTAGGGTTAGGTGAAATTTCAATAGGTAGAACTGGCGCAGCATGCCAGTTGAGGAGAGGTGTATTAGCAACTTTAATTAGGTGGGATGGATCGAGTGATGTAGTGCCTGAATGAACCATGCAGAGTGTCATCCCCAGTGTCTGTAAGTTAAACGAATCCTTGAAGTCACTTCCCTCGGAATTTATGGTATCTTTGATGAGTAGTTGTACATGGTGTTGGGAAATTTCGGCCCATGGGTAGCTGTCTTGGAAAAAGATCTCCATTCCAGTCTTTTTCTTCTTGTATGTATGGTCATACCATGGTTTCGAAAAGACGTAAAAGGGTAAGTCCTCACCCTCCATTCGAGGAGTCACCTAAGATGGTCTTGATGCAGTTTAGTTTTCTCTTTGGTCGAGACTGGAGGATCATTCTGAGTTGTTATTCTGATGGTTGATACCTCAAACCACAAGGAGGGAAAGTTTTCTTCAGTTCAATGGGCTCAAGTATCCTTTGAGGTCTTTATCCTAGCCCTAGTCTGGGCATAAAGTGCATGTTTCTAAACATCTGAATCACATTGATATTGCCATGAGGGCCGTATTCTGGGTAAACTCCTTCTTTGAAATCATCCCCTACCAGGAGTAGAAGTGGTTCAACTCAAACTCCAGATAGGAGTATATCATTTGACCCGTGCTATATCTCAAGGATTGGATGCTGGTACTTGCACCCTCGGAATTATCGTCATCGCCCAAAATGGTGATGACTCGTCCGTCGGTGAAGAACTTTAATTTTTGATGGAGTGAGGAAGATACACCCTTGATACTGTGGATCCAATTTCGGCCGAGCAATAGGCTAAAATAGACTGGGATGTCAATAACTTGGAATTCAACGACAGTGTTTATAGGGCCAGACCCTATTACAAGTTTTATGGATCCCATCACCTCCTGATGGGTATTATCATAGGCACATACAGCAACGGAGGTTGAAGCAAGGTGACTTTCCTTCAGTCCTAAGCATTTGACGGTTCTTAATGGGCAGACATTCAAGGCGGATCCATTATCGATAAGAGAGAGTGTTACGATCTTCCCCATAACTTCGACGGAGATGTTGAGTGCATGATTATGGTTTGGTCCAATTCTAGGGATTTCTTCTTCAGAAAAGGATAGCATTCTGGTAGAGGTCAGGGGTCCGTCTAAATTTACCTCTTCTTCTGGTGTAGTAGAAGGAGGAAGTGTGGGTCCAGTGAGCAACTTGATCCAAGCATTTATGTGTAGCTGAGAATACATGAAAATCCCCCATAGAGTGATGTTAGCTTGAGTTTTCTTCAGTTGATCTAGGATCTTGCTCTCCTAGAGAGTCATCTCTGGCAAAGGAAGATTTTCAATGTCCTTCCTCTTGTCATTTGCAAGTAGTGAGTTTGGTATCTGGTAATACCTTCCTGATTTGGAGAGGTTTGGGAGAGTGTATGGATGTGATTTGAGGTGAGGGATCAAATTCAGGGTTCATTTCTAGGAAGATTGCATTGGTATGATTTGGGTGTGGGTTGTGAGTAGTGTTTGGCTTATGATTGGCTGGTGGGGAAATGGTACCCCGATCAATTAGACCTTGGATTATGTTTCGAAGGTGAAAGCATTATTCAGTGGTATGGCCAGCAGTTTGGTGAAAGGCACAATGGCTATCTACCTTGAAGTTTCTTGGAAAGGGATTTGGCAATGGAAGAGGATCCAGGGGTTTGATAAGGTTTCGGCTTAATAGGGCTTGATAAACTTTGTAAAGGGGAGCATGGATCTCAGTGTATTCCTTTCAGACTGGGATTGGGCGACTTTCTAGTTCCCACTAAGTGGTTGGTTGAGAGATGTTGTTGATGGTTGAGACTGCAGCACCGGCAAGCTTGTCATATTTTCTGGGGGTGAACTGTTTGAACACTTTCTTTGGTTCAACCTCTATTTTATCAATACCTTCCTCGATTTCTAATCCTTCTTCTCCGAGAGCTTAAAAATGGGGATAGTATTGTCCTTCCAGGTCACTCTTGAACTTCCTCCAAATTTCTCGATATTCGACATCTTGAATTTCTCGGGTTACCTCGCCTTTGGATAAAGAGACATGTGGGTGTAGTCCATGTCATTTTGGGAGATTCGAACTTGGTCAAACTTCTTAGTTAGCATCTTGAGATCTTCTTTGACCTATTTAATCTCTTCCTCTTTTGGATCAATGATTATAGGCAACTTAGCCCCAGGCTGGGCAAGGTTTGGCATAGGAAGCTGGGCAGGCGGCGACCCATTAACAAGAGGGGCACGTGGAGCGTGCTGATACTCTTCGGAACCCAAATACGCTCAGGTGGACCCATAGAATGAGGGAATATGGTCTCGAGCTCTTAACGAATAGGAACTTGGTTTCATTGCATTTCTCGGACCTTAGTTTGGAGGTTGTCAATCTTGGACACGGGTTGAGATAAAAATCTCGTTAGATCGGGTTGCACAACTGGTACTTGATCTGTGTTCTCCATGACAAGAGGATGGAAATCAAAATCAGAAGAGGTAGCAGGGGAACGGACGGAGCTTTGGGGTGATTTGACTGAAGACCGAAGCTAATAAGGAGCCAGGCCAAGGGCGTGCGATCGACCTGAGAAGGCGTAAAATGGGATTTATTTTTTTTGAAAAGAAAGAAGGAAAATATTTTTAACTTTTCAAGATTGAAAGAGAAAATATTTTTGCATTTTTGATAGAGGAAGGAGAAATATTTTAGGATTTTTGATAAAGAAGGGAGAAATATATTAGGATTTTTGATAAATAAGGGAGAAATATTTTTGGGAGACGGGTCTCAGCATGATTGTTATTATTATTATATTCTCACTTGTATTAAATTCTCCTAAATGCAAAATGAAATGACGGACGGGACCCGAGAGTGGAAAATTTGGGTTTGTAACATATGCAAAGTTATGACTAGACTTGTGACCAGGCTGACGGGCAGGGTCTCATTTTAAAAATGCGCAATAATTTGGGCGGCAGGCCGACCTGGAATTTTGGTCGAGTTTCCGGTGGAAATCGTCAATCTAACATGTGTGTCCTAGGCTTGACACCTATATGCGGGTATGCAGTTGGTTGGGTGAATCGGAAAGGGTTCCCCCTTTGGCGTGGCTTCCACGATATATGTCTTGCTTTTGAGGGCAATCGATACGTGTGTACAAGACATTTGATATATCGGAGTGTACATGAATTGCCTCACTATATACCTCGTGGTGACGGTACGCGTGTGAGAGAATTCGATATACTCGGTGTACGTGAACGAGTTCCCTGCGATATACCTCCCGTCATAACTTCGGTCAAGCAATACGATGCGGGGGAACCGTTCGAGATACGTCGAAGGTACTTTATCCAATGGAAGGTGAGAGTCATATCGCTTAGGCTAACTACACCCTACTAGACTAGCGCCCATCACGAAGTGACCCTCCAGTTACAGGATAAAATTTGGTCAATCACAATGCTCTTTGGTCATATCGTGTGAATCATGCATGATTCTCTTATTAGTATCTTATGAGAGTAATTTTCTTGATCATGCCCAACTGGGAGCAAAGTATGAGTACAATTGGTATACTAAGTATGGATTGGTGATGCGTGCAACATGGGGATATATGTGATCCTAGGTGCACGTGGTGTGAAGTGTACATCGAGAATCTTGTACAAGTGCGTTAATAGAAGAATAAGAATGAGGAGCACATGAATTGTAAAAGGGGAACATGCAAAATAGGGGAATATATAAGAAAATAAAACACCCATGTAAATAGAGTATAGCCCTCAAAATAAGTCCCCAGCGGAGTCGCCACTGTGGCCATCCCCTTTGATCCTCGCGACGGGAGAGAGATAAAAAAGAGCGTGGGTCTTCTTCTTCTAGGGAGGATCTTGGTTCCGCGCATACGTCCAGGGAGCACTTTGGTCGGCGTCGGTGATGAGGTGAAAAATGTAAAGAGAAGGAGTCGATAGTCTATTTTACTCAAAACAGACAAAAGAAAAGGGATCCATCCCGAAGGACAACATCCAAAGACATATTGATACATATGAAACCAAAAATGATTCAAAAAGGGTCCGGAGGATAATTTACGAAATGGGAAGGTGTTAGGAACCTATTTCGCCCTTACGATCTCTCATGGAATGTTGCTATTTTCCTTTATTTCCCCGTGATATGTGCGCATGTGTATATATAGCAGAGATAGGAATCATAAACTTGTATTATGGAAGAGATAAATCGAGTCATCAGTAGGAATGTTGCTAAAAGTAATATTAGAAAATAGGATTTACGCGATTATCCTAGCGTTGATCATTATAAGGGAATGATGACGCATGCGGGATAATACACCACTACGAACAAATATATGTATATAGAGAGTATAAGAGATTTAATGTTTAAAGAATGTAGGAAAAATATAAAAAATGTAGGAAATGGACTTGAGTCTCGAGTTTTACCCCCGAGATGCCTAACGAGGACTAGTTCGTATGCAAAACGAGGGGTGGGATTTATCCCATAAATCCAATCGAGGAATTCTCTTGTATGTGTGTGTGTGTGTGTAAAAGAGTGTTTTAGTTGTGAGAAAAGTGTGAGAAAAGTATGAGAATTCCTGTTTGGAATTTATGATCAAATCCTCTTTTTCTTATTTTTTGGATTTTATTTATATGAAAATAAGAGATATGCAATAATACTAGATAAAAAGTATATTAGGATATGTGAGATGATAAAATAAAAGTACTAAGTAACATAACAAACGAATGCGAATTTAGGAGAATTTAAGGAGAGAGTGGAGAAAGTTGGACCTTCTTGAAGATCTTGAGCTTGATATTGGATGTTGGAGAGCAGCCCTTGCACTTGGGTGATGATGGAGGGAACTTAATTCACCAAGTTTGATAAAAAAAAAGGTAATGAAAGATGAAGGTTGGAAAGGGATTTGGATGTGGAAATCACGCTGACTTCGAGAGAGGTTTTCTGAGCTTGTTGAGAGTGATGAATCTCTGATCCTCCTCCTCCTTTTTGAAATAATGTTAGGCCATCCTTTTTATAGGACCAGGGCATTGCGGATCGGCATAGCCCAGGTCCTTCCAATTGGCAGGTGTGTTTAGGCACACTGCCGATAGGCAGGGTTTGGAACCTGCCGTTTGGCAGTCTCTTTCAGGTTCCTTCGAAAAATTGGTCGTAGAGCACAAATTGTTGATCGTAATCATGCACGGGGTGAACCGTTGGAAAGGTACTTCAGATACCTTCAAAAGTCTTTTGGACTGCTCTGAAGTCTGGTAGTTGAGTTTGGGTCATATGTGGCTCGAAAGCGCTCGTCAGTCCTTTGGAAGGGCAAACTTCGGACGCAAACGGAACGTTCGTCCACATGGTAAGTCCAAATCGTGCACGAGGTGGACCATTGGAAATTTGAGGAGATGTAATTAGACATTACAAAGAGTTTGGCTCGGTTTAGGGAGTTGACTTTGGTCAATCGGGGCCTGGAAGCATTCAGTGACCTTTTGGGGTAAAACAGATCATTCGTTCATACCTTAAGTCATAATCGCGCATAGGACGGACCGTTGGAAAGGGGTTTCAGTACCCTTTAAAGATTCACTCAGTCTCGGTGGATCTGAAGAGTTGACTTTAGTCAAACAGAGACTGGGAGCGTCCGGTGACCTTCTGATCGAGTTTTGGGGGAAAATGGGTCGTTCTTCTGCACCGTAAGTCAGAATCGTGCACGGGATGGACCATTGGAAAGGGGTTTTAGTGCCCTTTGAAGATTCACTCAGTCTCGTTTGATCCGAAGAGTTTGACTTTTGGTCAAATGGAGTCTGGGAGTGTGCGATGGCCTTTAGATCAGTACTCGGGGTATGACTTAGGTTTAAATTATGAAGGGAGGTGCTAGGGACCTTAGGAGAAGTTAGGGGGTATTAGAATGGGGTGTATACAATAAGCATAAAAAAGTCATCGAGTCTTTAAAATAGAAAGAGTCGAGATAAATTACACCACACTCACTATGGCGTTCATCCAAATCCACTATAGCAGTTGGAGTCTTTATAATGGTTCTCCACTACTGCGGTCACGGGTAGGAATCTGCGAGGGTGGTTAATTCATTTATAGTCATGGGCTTCCATGTTGACCTATCTCTCTCTCTTCTCTTATTTTCTCCCATTCTAACTAGGATTCTTATTCTAACAAATTTCCAAATTTAATTCCTCTCATGATCCAACACAAAATTGATTTTTGCAAAGTCTAAGCTTGGAGAAGTAGAAAAATATTCAAACGCCCTTTAAGTTTTTACCAAAACCCCAAATTACTGAATAATTAATTAAATTCTACAAATATTCAAGTAATTAGCAAAAAACCAATTTTTTTAAATTAAATCCTTTCAAATTTAATTATAATACCAACTTCATAACTCATTTTAATTAATTGACCTAATTATTTAATTAAATTCGATCCAAAAATACAGGTTATTACAAAAAGGTTTTTAATGGTTAGGGGGATCGATTGTAAAACTTAAGGCCTATAAGTGTGACCCATATTTCTTATCGCCAATGGATTTCTTTATATGTTTAAAATCCACTTGCAAACATGTCATTAAGTGGAACTAATATATAAATCCTTATAATTCCTTAACATTAAAAGGTTAGGGTCCTCAGGCCTCTAATATATTAAAGTTAAGGGCTAAAGCCTCATACTTTTCAGTATTATGAAGTCTAGGATCTTCTAACCTTAAGATCATATGGAAATAAATCATAAATATATAAAAATTCTTAAATGTTAAGGCAAAATTCCTTAGACCTTAGAACTGTTAGAGGTGAGGATGAAACCCTTAACCTATTACAAATACCATTTCCAATTATGTGAGTTTTTATTTTATTTTTATTTGGATAACTCAATTTATCCTGATATTGACTTTATTTGGGGTCAAAATAAGTATCCAATACCTCAAGAGTGTTAATACCTTGTCATTAGATCTCTAGAGTGTCAACAACCAGGGATAAAGGCCTTGAAATTCTTTCAAAAAATTTAAGTCGTGTGTCTTCGGATCATGAGACCTTTTGGAACTAAGGCTTAAATCCATAAAATTATTTGAATGATTTAAGTCTAGGATCTTGAAACCTCAATATTTTATAGAAATAAGATTTAAATACATAAATATCTAAAATTTTAGGGGTTCTAAGACCTCATAACTATAAGAGATAAGGATGAAAACCTTAAAACAATTGAAAATAATAAGTCAAACGTCTTTGGACCTCAAGACTATTAATAAGCAAGGATAAAAGCCTTAAAATTATTTTGGAGAAGTAATATAAACACATTAACATGGCCAAAAACAATATTTTCATTTCATTACATCATGGGGTTACATTAGTGATAATATATTTTCAAGCGTTTAATGTTCCATAGGTGGAGGACTTCATTCTACTAAGATTGACTATAAAAAATTCTTGCTCAATGATCTTTGATTCATAATGTTTTAAAAAAAACAAGTACAAACTAGATCTAAGATTAACTCTAAAGTTTGACCACCATACCTTAACAGATCTTGTAGGTGATCCAATATGCGTGACAAAAGTTTGATGTGCATTATATAATACAACTGTAACTATTTAGATATATGACAAAAACACCTTTGACCTTCTAGTTTATTATCCACCCAAAGCAATTTATGCATGTGGTCACTACTACAAATGAAAACTTCAAAAAAATATAGAAAAATACATTCTCTCTTATCATTCCCTCACATAATCGTGAATAATGTCTTCTCTCACCGTCTATGACCTTTAAAAGTGTCTTATGTTCCTTAAACCCCTTCCTTAAACCTATATATATATATATATATATATATATATATATATATATATATATATATATATACACATGAAGTGAAATTGGTACAATTAATGTTTCCATAGAGTTTTGGTCTCGGTACTTGGAATATGTACTATAGCGGGACCCAAGGCAAATAAATAAATTAGATTACAAATGGAAATGTGGAAATCTTAAATTATCTTACATAATTTATGTTTTGTTCTATATCATTATAATTAGTTCCAATGAATAATTAAAAATTGAATTCCAACTTAATTATCTCATAATTACTCGAATGAAAAGTCATGTTTGCAAATTTAGAAAGTACGTGATATGATTTTCTGCATTATTTAAGTAATACTAGCTTAAGTATCACCTTTGAGGAACAATGTTACAGCCAGCACCATCAACGATTGACAGTATGTTTCATATCCATGAGCACATGGGGTGGGTATTATTTTACACGAGTGTGTAACCTTCTTTTTATTGCACTAGATTCGCGCGTGAGACGAGTTTAGTGCATATAACATATGATATTATTATGATCTTATATTTATTGTGGGGCAGAAGGGCTCTCTTTCATTCAATTTGCAGGGGAGTAAGTGTGGACATTGGGAGGTTATGTTTTTAGCGGATCTTCTCATTTTAGTGATGTATGGACATGATGTTATCCCGGGTATGGACTGATTAACGAATGTTAGAGCGATGGTGGACTGTTATAGTAGGACTATCGTGATTGTTATTCTAGGGCATGATAAGTTTCTTGTGGCGATGTCTCACCCGAAGAGAGGGTCAATCACGTATATATATTATATCAAAGATGAAACATCAAAGTGTATAGTTGTCTCGTTAGATTTTGTAGAGGGGTACCCCCAATATCACACAAAAAGTTATATTTGGACACGAGTTGGTCCCAAGCGAGGAGGTGCTAAGAGAAGTGATGTCAAAGAATAAGGTGCTAAGCGAGGAGGTGCCAAGATAAGTGGGTACCATGTAATGAGGTGCCAAGCGAGGAGGTGCCAAGAGAAGTGGGTGCCAAGGAATGCAGTTCCAACTGATGTGGTGCCAAACAAGCAACCCCAAAGAAATAAGGAGTTGTTCTGTGAAAAACCCTAAGCCAACCAGGGGGTGTCAACCAAATAGATAAGGGGATTCTAGGCATGCAACCCAAAAAATATTAAGGAGGTTCCAAATAATCAACTTCAAGATGGCGGGGGGTGCCAGCCAAATGGACCCAAGTCAACGAGGGGTATACTAGTTGAGAAACCCTAAAAATTAAAAAAAAGGTGCTTTATCAAAAACTCCAGGACAGCGAGGGGGGTGCTCTGTGAGCATCCCCAATCCCAGGTTACAAATAAGTTTATTTTAGAAATATTTCCTAGCGCTTTGTTATTTCTTATATGCAGGAATGCTTAGCAATAAGCCTTAGTCGAAAAAGCAAGGCTCAAGTAGATGGCTAGTTGGTATCCCTTGGGATTTTTAGCTTCGAGGATAAGAGGAATGTTTTGTTGATCAAGCTAAGGGTCAACCAATTTATCACCTTAGGAAAAGAGAGAATTCTAATAGGAGGGGCCTAAGAGGCCACTCACACACTTACATAGACCACATTTAGTCAAAAAGGTGAGCAGCCAAAGCACTGCTCACAAAGTGTTTTTTAAGTTATAAACATGGGAGAGTGGCCCTCAAGGCCGATCGCAAGTTTTCATAAAGTTTTTTTACTAAGTAACCGTTTGAAAATATCTCACAAAATTGTACTTTTTAACACTATGCCCGACATGTTTGCTTTTTGACTCTGGATTGCACCAAATGTCGTCTGTCAAAATGGATAAACAAAAAATAGTAAAATCGAACAAAAAGTACAACTCATATATTTTCATAAAGAATATCCTTTTGGCGCGCACATGTCGTATCATGCCTAGAATTTACCTATAAATAGAGAACTTGGGCATTGTCAACTAATAACATAATTTAAGCACTATTACCTTGCACAACTTCACATATAAAGTAATTTCTCCTTGCTCTCTCCTTAGTACTTGAAGTGGTTGCCTCTTCACTCCTAAGAATCATCACTTTCAAGTGATCCCTTTCTTCTTTATTCTTACTAAAAAGCTCATATTTAACCATTGTCTTCCTCACTCAGTAATCATAAAATCACCATTGTACTAGAAACTTTAGCTCTCAACCACTTGCTACTCTTGAATCTTTGAATACCTTAAAGGAAATGTCCATTAGAGTGGGTCATACCTCACCAGATTCATTATATTCATATACCCAGTACCACTACCCTCGTACATTTGGCGACTCCACTGGGGAGGTATTTTCGCTACCATGGATAAAGGAGGTTGTAATGTTTCAAAGTAGATAGTGTAAGAAAATTCTCCGACTGGTAATGGAGGTCAAAGTGATCAGACGATAAATAAGGAGTTCATGGACCAAATCAAAATCTTCTTCTCCTCTAGGGGAAGACAAGTGAAACAACAACGAAGACACTGAATGGGATTAACTTGGTGAGCATTTTTTTAGTTTTTGAGACAACAAAACATGGATATGGCTATCTTGGTCCCAGCTTATGTGGCACCCACGATGGATCCTATTGGAGGAATAGATGCAATAGAGATGACCGTTAGCTACGAAGAAGGAAGGGATGGAGGAATATCCCTCTGAAGTTATCATAATAGAAGAAGAGAAAAGGTTACACTCCTCCTAGAAGGCGTCACTTCTCATTTATGAGGAGCTTCAGAACCCCTACCCAGACAATATCAATGAAAAACTATACCGTGAGGGGTACGTTCCTCCGAGGTTCATAAAGTTCAATAAGAAAGGTGAAAATCCTTAAGAGCATATCAAGTGGTTCGTGGAGTATTTTGGCATGCATGGCAATGAAAAAGAGATGAAATTGAGGCTATTCTCAAAAAGTCTCATTGGAAAGGCATATATGTGGTACTCTTATATGGCGCCAAATAGCATCCCCACTTGGTAGGAAATGCAAAGGCAATTTTTGTAAAAATTTTTCTTATCCGAGGATGAGTTCGAGTTGAGACCCTTAGCCCAAGAAGTGAAGAAGCCATATCAGGAGTTGATGCAATACATCAAGTGTTTTAGAGAGAGGGCACTAGATTAGCATGAAGATGTTACAAAAGTAAGGTTATTACAGATCTATGTGGAGGGTCTGCTGGAGGAATACAAAATCCACGTGATCAATGAGATGGAAGAGGGTAACCTCAAAGAATTCACGCAAGAGGCTACTAATATTACCATGATCATCAATCAAGACCCCAAGGATGGAGGGCATAAAAGTCATTGCCAAGTGGAAGGTTTTAATTTGCATGATGGCAAGCCGTGAACTACATTGAAGGAAGTCCTAAAGGAAAGAAAGAAGGCCAAGGGTCCAAAAATAATGTCGTCACTAGAATTATTTTTTGGGAGATGATGTCCTACCACCATTGCCATGCATCGTGGTGGACGCAATAGATTGTTATCGAATGTTGGTGCATTTGGGGGGGGGGGGGGCAAGTCCCCCTCACTCAAATGGTTAAGTACCCATGTCGACAGAAAAGGTAGATGCAAAGTTTTATGAGCTTCACCAGAGGGTGAAACATGCCACTAAGGGTTATTATTACTTTTGTAGGATAATATGGGCAGGTACCTAACGACACCCTGTAGATCTCGAAAATGTATGTTAATGAGAACTCATTGCTTATTCACCACTATGGCAAAACAAATATGGTGGTGTCATATGATGACAAAATAATGCTCAGTTCTAAAGAGTGGTCGAGCAATGATGATGTGTTCGAAGAGTGTATGTCTAACTTAGCCAAAGAAGATCACAAGGATGAAAGGGTCCAGTAGGTGAGCTCCTTAGAATGAAGTGTGGATGTGGTCCTTGACCTAAATGAGGAGGGACTTAAGAAGCTAAGTACATGTGTAACACACATACATATGAATATGAAATACACTAAGAATGTGTGACTATTAAAAGAAGCACCAATTTAAGTGGTTCTTTGACCAGATTGGGGTGAAGAACGACACGCGGATGGTGATCACCAAGATTATTTTGGAAACAATCCCAGACTAAGCGGATCCCTCTCTCAACTAGCATAATCCCATTGGTAGGTTAATCAATAGGTACACATCGGAGGTCATATTTTCAAAAGCGGATAAGCATGTTCCCTTCTTCCACAATACACCTTTGTATTTAACTTCTTGGGTAATTATAATTATCTTTCCAATAGCGCTATAAGATGGACGGGCACCAATAAATATTGTGCCCATCTACATCTTACACGAAATCATAATTTCTGAAGAAAATATTTTGATGTTACCACTCGTGATCTTCGGCTTCGATAACTCAGGGATACAATCACTCAGCTATGTCAACATGGGAACTAAGTTGGGAACTTCATATCCCACATCAAATTTTATATTATCAATGCCAAAACAAGCTATAAACTACTGATAAGTCGGGTGAATATATACATGTAGACACCTACTTCTAATACCCCCTAACCTCTCCTTAGGTCCCTAGCACCTCCCTTCATTATTGCAAACCCAAGCCATATTTGATCCAAAGTCAACTCCCGGACCCGGGAGCAGTCCAAAAGACTTTCGAGGGTTTCTGAATTAAATTTCCAACGGTTCACCCCGTGCATGATTCAGATCAACGGTTTGCATTCTACGACCGATTTTCCGAAGGAACCTGAAAGAGACTGCCAAACGACAAGTTCCAAACCCTGCCAATAAGTAGTGTGCCTAAATACACCTGCGGATTGGCAGGACCAGGGCTATGTCTATTAGTAATTCCCTAGGCCTATAAAAGAGAGGGCCTAACCTCATTCCAAGGAAGAGAAAAATCAGAGATCCATTACTCTCAGCAAGCTCAGAAAACCCCTCTCGAAGTCAGCGTGATTTCCACATATAAATACCTTTCCAACCTTCACCTTTCATTACCTTTTTCATCAAGCTTGGTGAATTAAGTACCCTTCATCATCATAAAAGTGCAAGGGCTTATCTCCAACATCCAAGATCAAGCTGAAGATCTCCAAGAAGGTTCAACTCTTTCAACTCTCTCTCTAAATTCCTCTAAATTCGCATTAACTTGTTTTATTACTTAGCAATTTTATTCTCTCATCCCACATATCTTAATATACTTGTTATCTAGTATTATTGCACATCTCTTATTTTCATATAAATAAAACCCAAGAAAACAAGAAAAAGAGGATTTGCTCATAAATTCCATACCGGAATTCTCACACTTTTCTCACAACTAAAACACTTTTTTACACATACAAAAACATACACACATATAAGAGAAGTCCCCGATTGGATTTATGGGATAAATCCCCCCCCCCCCCCCCCATTTTGCATGCGAACTACGTGGACTTTGATGCCTCTATAGGCTACGTAGGCATCTCGGAGTGAAATCCGTGACTCGAGTCCTATTCCTACTTTTCCCTCATTTTCTATTTTCTCTATATTCTTTAAACTCAATTCTCTTCAATTCTATATATACATATATTTTTTCTTAGTGGTGTATTATTCCATGTGCGTTATCGTTCCGTTATAACGATCAATGCGAGGATAATCGCGTAAATCCTATTTTCTAATATTATTCTTAGGAACATTCCTACGGATGACTCACTTTATCTCTTCCATGATATAAGTCTATGATTCATATCTCCACTACGTATACACATGCACACATATCAAGGGGAAATAAAGAAAAATAGCAACAACACGTGAGAGACCGTAAGGGAAGAATGGGTGTCTAACACCTTCCCATTTCGTAACTTAGCCTCCAGACCCTTTTTCGAATCATTTTGGTTTCGTATGTATCAGTATGTATTTGGAGGCTGTCCTTCGGGATGGCTCCCTTTTCTTTTATCCATTTTGAGTAAAATAGACTGGAGACTCCATATCTCTACATTTTTCACCTCATCAATGACGCCGGCCGAAACACTCCCGAGAGGGACGTGCGGGACCAAAGGGATCCTCTCCCACCGCGAGGATAGGGGATGGCCACAGTGGAGACTCCGCTGGGGACTTTTAAGTTTTAGGGCTAAACTCTATTTACATGGGTGTTTTATTTTCTTATATATTCCCCTATTTTGCATATTCCCCTTTTACTATCCATGTGTACCTCATTCTTATGCTTATATTCACACACTTGTAGAAAATTCTCCATGTACACTTCACAACACGTGCACCTAGGATCACATATATCCCCATGTTTCACGCATCACCCATGCTTGGCATACCATTGTTACTCATACTTTGCTCCTATCGGGCATGATCAAGAAAGATACTCTCATCATAAGATACTAATAAGAGAATCATGCATGATTCACACAATATCACCAAAGAGCATTGCAATTAACCAAATATTTTTTAGTAACTGGAGGGTCACTTCGTGATGGGAGCGGGTCTGGCAGGGCGCAGTTAGCCTAAATGATATGACTCTCACCTTCTATTGGCCAAGTACCTTCGACGTATATCGAACAGTTACCCATATTGTACCGCTTGACCGAAGTCATGATGGGAGGTATATCGCAGGGAACTCGTTCACGTACCCCGAGTATATCAAATTAGCTCTCACATGTACCATCCCCACGAGGTATATGGTGATACAATTCACGTACACTCAGGTATATCAAATGGCTTGTCCACACGTACCGAATCTCTCAAAAAGTAAAACGTATATCGTGGAAGCCATGCCGAAGAGGGGAACCATTTTTGATTCACCCAACCAACTGCATACCCGCATATAGGTGTTAAGCCTAGGACACACATATTAGATTGCCGATTTCGACCCAAAACTCTGTCGAAATTTCGAGTCGGCCTGTCGCCCAAATTTTTGCGCATCTTTAAAACGGGACCCAACCCGTGAGCCTGGTTACAAGTCCATCCATAACTTTGCATATGTTACAAACCCATTTTTTCTGGGCTCAGGTCCCGTATGCCATTTCATTTTGCATTTTGGAGAATTTAATACAAGTGAGAACATAATAATAATAATAATAATAATAATAATAATAATAATAATAATAATAATAATAATAATAATAATAATAATAATAATAATAATAATAATCATGCTGAGACCCGTCTTCCAAAAACATTTTTTCCTTCTTTATCAAAAATCCAAAAACACTATTTCCTTTCTTTATCAAAAATCCAAAAACATTTTCTCTTCTTTAAAAAAATTCAAAAATATTTTGCCTTTCAATCTCAAAAGAGAAACAAAAAATGTTAAAAATATTTTCCTTCTTTTTCTCAAAATAAATCCCATTTTCTGCCTTCTCTGGTCGATCGTAGGCCCTTGGCCTGTCTCCTTATTGGCTTCTATCTGCAGTCGAATCACCCCGGAGCTTCGTCCGTTCCCATGCTACTTCTTTCGAGTTCGGTATCCATCCATTTTCTATGGAGAACACAGATCAAGTACCAGTTGTGCCGCCAGATCTGACAGCAGTCTTAGCTCAACTCGTGTCCAAGATCAACAACCTTCAGACTAAGGTCCAGGAGATGCAACAAAACCAGTTTCCTGTTCCTCAAGATCCCAATTCTCATTCCCTCATGCTATGGGTCCACCTGATCCCATTTGGGTTCTAGAAGAGTATCAGCATGCTCCACGCGCCCATCCTGTTAATGGGCCGCCGCCTGCCCAGCTTCCTATGCAAACCTTGCCCATCCTGGGTTTAAATTACCTGCGATCATTTATCCGAAAGTGGAAGATTTGAACAAGGTCAAATAAGATCTCAAGATGGTAACTAAGAAGTTAGACCAAGTCCGAATCTTCAGAAATTACATGGACTACACCCACGTGTCTCCTTATCCTAAGGCAAGTTTACCCAAGAAGTTCAAGATGCCGAATATCGAGAAATTTGGAGGAAGTGGACCCCTGATTGTTCATCTTCGTAGTTATCATCATTTTATGACTCTCCTAGGGGATTTTGAAGAAGTGATGGCCCAATTGTTTTAGAAAACTCTGAAGGATAGCGCTCTCCAATGGTTTTTGTCTCCCGAGCAGTCCAGAATCCATAGCTGGGAGGATGTAGCCCGAGAATTCATGTCGCAGTACAAATATAACGAAGGGCTTAAGGTCACCCTCCATGATTTAGAGCTGCTCAAACTGAACTCTGGGGAATCAGTCGATAACTTCATAGCCCGATGGAGGGAAAAGGCAGCCACTATGACCAATCGTCCATCCGAGGAAGAACAAGTCAACATAGTGAAGAAAAAGTTCTTACCCCATGTTCGAGTGACCATGGGAGGATAATATTATCCCCACTTTTGAGATCTCAGAGAGGTAGGAGTAGAAATGGAGGAAGGTCTTGCTAAAACAGAGTTTGAACCAAAGAAGGTGTCCGGACAGTCCACCTCTAGAAAATATGACAAACCTGTCAATGGTGCAGTCTCAACCATCAATAACATCTCTCAACTGACCATTTTGTGGGCACCAGAAAGCCTCCCTGTCCCAGTCCAAAAGGAATACACCGAGGTCCATGCTCCCCTCTCCAAAGGTTATCAAGACCTTTTAAGCCGAACCCTTATCAAACCCTTGGACCCCCCGTCCATTGCTAAATCCACTTATAATAAACTTCAAGGAAGATGCCCATTGTGCCTTCCACGAAACCGATGGTCATACCACCGACCAATGTTTTCACCTTCGAAACATAATCCAAGGTTTAAATTAACAGGGTACCATTGCCCCACTAGCCAATCCTAAGCCAAACACTACTCACAACCCACTCCCAAATCATACCAATGCTATCTTCCTAGAAATGAACCCAGAATTTGATCCCTCAACTCAAATCACATCCATACACTCTCCCAAACCTCTCCAAACTTGCCCATATTTCCTCCTACATCTTTTTAGCCTCACTGATCAGGTACTGTCACTCCTTACCAGAGCATGCATTGATGTCTGTACCCGTTCTGAAAATGGAGGTATGGAATTATCAGAAGTGTTAAACCAACTCCTAGAGTTCGGGCTGAAATTTCCCTCACAGATGATCATTGATTGCCAGAGGTTCAATACGCTGTTCTTGGAAGCACAAAAATGGGCCCGAGAGTCAGAAAATTGGGTGGTACCAATCGATGAATTCAGCCTAGATGATGTTGTCCAGATCATGGCAGGATTATTCAGGCAAAACAATAATATTTGCAGTATGACCAAGTTACTTGATACTCTGAAGTCACAAGGATGCCTAGTCCCTTCACCCTTACATATCCCCACAGTATGGGAAGACATGTATGAAGAATCCATTTAAGTTGTGGAATCCATTGACTTTTTATGCAAATACAGAATTGTTGCCACCGGATGGGGGGTAAGAATTTGAAAATTCAAGTGAATAGAAAGCTTCGGAGAAAACTGTCCCGATAGCCGACATATGTGGGATAATATCAGTTAAAGAACTCCTCAGAAAAATAAACATAATGGCAGAACAACCTGATATTGATAAAGAAATAAGGTTCGTGTTCTTCAGTAAATCACATGACCAGATCAGGGAGGCATTACGATATCCCAAGCTCACTAACCGCAAATGACAAGGGGAAGGGCATTGAAAATCTTCCTATGCCAGAGATGACCCTCGAGAGAACAAGATCCTCGATCAACTAAAAAAACTCAAGATAAAATCACTCTATGGGGGCTTTTTATGTCTTCTCAGTTACACATAAACGCTTTGATGAAGTTGCTTACTAGACCCACAGTTTCTCCTACTATACCAGAAGAAACGGTAAATTTGGTAGGATCCTTGATCTCTACCAGAATGCTATCCTTTTTTGATGAAAAAATCCCCAAAATTGGTCCAAACCACAATCATGCACTCAACATCTTCGTCGAAGTTATGGGGAAGATCTTACCACTCTGTCTTGTCAAAAATGGATCTGCCTTAAATGTCTTCCCATTAAGAACCTTCAAATGATTAGGACTAAAGGAAAGTGACCTCGCTCCAACCTCTGTTGTTGTACGTGCCTACGATAATACCTGTTGGGAGGTGATGGGATCCATAAAACCTGCAATAGGGGCTGGCCCTATAAACCTTGTCATTGAATTCCATGTTATTGGCATCCCAGCTTATTTTAACTTGTTGCTCGGACGACCTTGGCTCCACAATATCAAGGGTGTGTCTTCCTCACTCCATCAGAAATTGAATTTTTTCGCCGACGGACGAATCATCACCATTTTGGGCGATGAAGATAATGCTGAGGGTGCAAGTACCAGCTGTCCAATCCTTGAGATACAACATGGGTCGAATGATATGCTCCTATCAGGATTCCGAGTTGAACCACTTCTACTCCCGTCAGGGGACGATTTCAAAGAAAGGGTTTGTCCAGAATATGACCCTCATGGCAACGTCAATGTGATTAAAATGTTCAGAAACATGCACTTCATGTCCGGACTGGGGCTAGGACAAAGACAACATGAGATACTTGAGCCCATTGAACTGAAGAAAGCTTTACTGCCTTATGGTTTGGGGTATCAACCATCAGAACAAGAGCTCAAAATGATCCTCCAGTCTCGAACAAAGAGAAGATTAGACTGCATCCAGACTATCCCTGGTGACTCCTTGAATGGACGATTCATCAAAGAGGGTGAGGAATTCCCCTTTTGTATCTTTCTGGAACCATGGTATAACCATGCAGATAAGAAGATGAAACCCGGAATGGAGATCTTTTTCCAAGACAGCTACTAATGGGCCGAAAGTTCCCAACACCATGAACAACCCCTCATCAGAGATACTGAAGAGATAGAGGAAAGTGACTGCGATGACTCGATCAACTTGCAAACACTGGGGCTAAGACTCTGAATGGTTCAACTTGCAAACAATGGGGCTAAGGCTCTGGATGATTAAAGTTGCTGACACCGCTCTCCTCAACTGGCATGCTGCCCCGGTTCTACCTATTGAAATCCCACCTAATCCTATTATTTACCCCATTTCATCTTCTATTGTCTATCCTTACGCAAATGTAATTGAGACCTCCTTTGATGAGGTTCTCAATGTTATTTTTCCTATAATTGAAATAAACGAAGATTTTGAGTATCTTGTTGTGCCTTACATTAATTATTTAGATTCTAATCAAACTTTTGATGATGATGATTTTGCAAATGAACAATTCTTAATTGATATAAATAAGGTTAATAACAACTAACATAATCGTGTTCAAGTTAATGAAGAAGAGACTATTATTATTATTAACCTCGATTCTAGTAGCCAACTGCGCGAGATTAGGATATGGGCTACCCTTGACGAGCATGAGTGCGCACAACTCGAAGAATTATTAAAGGAATTCGTGGATGTCTTCACATGGTCCTATGACGATATGCCCTACATTGATCCTAAAATAACTCAGCATGAGATCCCCACTCTTACAGATTACAAGTCGGTTAAACAAAAGCTAAGAAAGCTCTGCATTGAATGGTCGCTCAAAGTCAAAGAAGAGTGGTCAAATAGCTAAACGTGGGTTTCATTCGTGTGATCGAATATCCCACATGGATAGCCAATGTAGTGCCTATGCCGAAATCAGGAGGGAAAGTTCAAATGTGCGTAGACCACCAGGATTTGAACAAAGCCTCTCTAAAGGACGATTACCCGCTACCCAATATCGACATGATCATGGATAACACGGCCAGTCATGCTCTCAAGTCATTCATCGATGGGTTTGATGGATACAACAAAATCAAAATGCACCTAGATAAGCAGGAAAAAACTGCGTTCATCACCCCATGGGGAACCTTTTTCTACACCATTATTCCATTTGGTCTCGAGAATGCCGGGCCTACCTACCAGAGGGCTCATAACCATCCTACACGATCTGATTCACAAAGAAGTCGAGGTCTATGTGGATGATATGTTATCAAATCCAAAACTAGATAAGGTCATGTTCCCGCTCTACCAAAGTTCTTCGAACGATTGCGACGATATCAGATGAGACTCAATCCACTGAAATGTGTCTTCGGCGTTACAAAGGGAAAACTCTTGGGATTCATGGTCAGTGAGAAAGGGATAGAAGCAAATCCTACCATGATAAAATCCATACTTGAGATGTCGCCTACCCGAATGGAGAAAGAAGTTCGAGACTTCCTTGGGAAATTACAATACATCAGCGGGTTCATCAGCCAGCTCACCTCCATCTGCGAACCTATTTTAAAACTCCTCCTAAAGGATTCAACCAAAGATTGGAACGAGGCCTGCAAGAATCCTTCGATCGAATCAAATAATACCTGACTTAACCTCCGTTACTCATGCCACCACAGCCTGGTTTCCCCTTGCTCATATACATAAACATAACCGACACTACAGCTGGGGCTTTGCTAGCTCAGTATCTTGAAGATTCCCACAAAGAAATAGCCATCTATTACGCCAGTCGCAAACTGGTCAGTTACGAAGTCAACTACAGTGCTTTGGAAAAATCATGCGTCGCGCTTGTTTTTATCACCCAAAAGTTATGACACTACATGCTTGCCTTCCCATTAAGATTGTATCGCGAATGGACCCCATCAAATACCTGCTTGAGAAATCCAACTTATTCAACCGAATGGTTCGATGGTTGATGATCTTTGTCGAGTTTGATATCGTGTATGTCACACAGAAAGACATGAAAGGAAGAGCCATCTCTGACTACCTCGCTGACTACCCCATGGAAGAGGCTAATGACTTAATCTCTGAATTCCCAGATGAAAACGTCTTATATGCTACTCGAGATGACATCCGATGGAAAATGTTCTTCCACAACGCTGCCAACAAAAAGGGATATGGAATTAGGATACTTTTGATCGCCCCAGATGACTCCCACACTCCCATCGCCATCAAGTTGGATTTCCCCTGCACCAATAACATGACTGAATACAAAATCATGTGTAAGGATACAAATTTCCAATTGAGTCCATATGTAGTTTTGGCTCAATTTCGGACAAAAACATTTATTCATAGGATAGTATGTTATTGTAATACTCTCAATCCTATAAAGTGTGTGTTGAAGACGTAGCGGCAAAGAATATAAAGCTTCATCAAATATGCCAGTTTGCGTGCCTAGTTTCTACGTCATCAACTAGAGTTCCATGCTCCCAAGGTATGAATGCAATGATATATATATAGGAGCTTGGAACAAAGTTTATTGGGTGTTAGGTTTAATAAAAACTGTGTTTTACTTTCAGAAAAATTTAATTAGAACTTTAAATTAAAGTATATAAAGTTTCTAGGCCAAAGTTGAATTTTATAAAAAATTCTGGAAGTCGTTCGAAATGTCGTTCGAACGAGTTTTTCGTTCGAACCAGGTTTCGTTCGAACGAGTTTACCAACGAGTCTAAACTAGTCTGTCGTTCGAAATGTCGTTCGAACGAACTTGTTCGTTCTAACGATGTTTCCAATGAGATTCTAACGAAGTCCATACTGGTGCGTCGTTAGAAGTCTCGTTCGAACGAGAGTTCGTTTGAACGAAATGTCGTTCGAACGAGCTATCAGGCGGGAACAGTTTTTGGCAGTTTTTCACCCACTTCCCCACTTGGTTTTTAACCAACTTTTTCAGACTTTATGAAGTGCGGGAATCACATTTTCCAAACTAACATTTCCACAACTTTTCCAACTAAGTTTATCTCTTAGAGAGAGTTTGAGAGCAAAAATGGTTTAGGAAAATGTTCATGTTTTGAGTGAGATTTTTAGAGAAAAATACTTTCATCACTCTAGTGTTTACACCCAATTGAGTTTATCTAAGTTCATATATACATATAAAATTGCTTGGAGTTTGGCACCGGTTTATCTCTACCGAATTAAAGAAGAGAAGTTTCGGTTTGCTTCTACATCCAGCAAAGAAGAAGACTTTTTGTTGTGATTCTACCCACTTGGAGAAAGGCTCCATGTACGGGTGACGGTGACCATAGAAAGCCCCATCGGTGGATTCCGAGATCGCGGTGGTGTTCCGAGGTTATCCGCTAGGAAGAGGTGTCTACAAGAAGAAGCGTTGAGGCTTGAGAGGGATCGAGTCAGTCGTTGTAAGTCTATCTGTCTTGTAAGTATAATTCCGTATCTAGTGGATTTGTGGCTAGGGCCGTCCGAGGTTGTTGCCCGTCTTGGGTTTTTCCTCGTACATCGCGGCGTAGTGTGATCGGTTTATTTTATCTTGCATAATTTATTTAGAAAGCATGCATAGCATAATTCAAGATAAAATTTGGTTTAATTTATCACACTCATTTAATTTGGGACTAAATTAAATATTGGGTAAAGTTTTGTTTTATTCAAGTCATTTGCTAAAATTGGTTTCGCCTAACTATGGATAATTGTTAATGATGACTTAGGCAAATTCTAGGACTTGATTTATTTTGTTGAACCATCATCTTTCTAACGCTTCCGCAATTATCTAAAAGGAAATTACGTGCGTTTTCAAATTGGTATCAGATCCAAAAATGATAAATTATTTCGTTAAGATCCTTTAATTTTTTGGCTAAAATGGATTTTTCCTCATTTTCAAAATTTCCTATTTTCGATGGTTCAAACTGCGCGTATTGGAAAGCGCGAATGAGATCGGCACTAAAATCTATCGACGAGAGAGTTTGGATGTCTGTTGTTACCGGGTACTCCTCACCAACTTACTTAGTTGAAAATGAACGTGTTATCAAACCCGCCGATAGATGGACTGAAAATGAGTTTAAACTTGCTAACTTTAATTCCCGAGGTTTAAATGCCTTATTTAGCGCTGTCGCACCAGATGAATTCCGACGTATTATGACGTGTGAAACCGCTAAAGAAGCTTGGGATATTTTACAATTAACTCATGAAGGAACTAGTGTCGTTAAAGCTTCAAAACTCCAAAACCTCACCACTCAATTTGAAACTATCAAAATGGATGAAAAAGAAACTTTTGATAAATTTTATGCTAGACTTTCTGATATTGTTAATTCATCTTTTAACTTGGGAGAGAAAATACCCGACGACCGTGTTGTAAAGAAAATTTTAAGATCCCTACCCGATAGATTTATTCCAAAGGTGACCGTTTTAAATTCTTTACCCACTTTAGCCTCTACGAAATTAGAAGAGCTTGTAGGTGATTTTCAAACCTATGAACTAGATATGTTTCCCTCTAAAACTGAAAAGAAAATCGAGAAGGGCGTTGCTTTAAAAGCCCGAAGAGAGGTAAAACAAGTAGTAGAGAGCGAGAGTGATAGTGACTCGGAAGACATGGCTTTGTTTGCTCGTAAATTTAGAAAATTTCTTAAAATTAACAAAGATAAATTTAAAAATGATTTTAAGAAATTTGATACTTCTAAACATGATAAAAGCGAGAAGATTTCTAAAGCCGAGAAAATCCCTAAACCTAGTAATGAAAATTTAGATAGGGACGAGTCTAATAAGTGTTTTGGTTGTGAAGGTTATGGCCATAGGGCTTATGAGTGCCCCACTAAACTAAGGAAAGATGTTAAGCGACCCATTTCATATAATGCAACCCTTAGTGATAGTGATAAGGAAGAGAAGCCCGATTCCTCCACTAAGAAAAATTTTGTGGCTTTTATGGCTAGTCATGTGAGTGATAGTGAGAACTCATCGATTGATGAAACGATAGCACATGCCACTTCCAAGGTCATTGTACATGATTCTTTTATTTTTGATGATAGTGAGAGTGAAGAAGAAAGAGAGAGTGACAATGAAGATGAGGTTGATATGAGTGAACTTCAAAATCCTTTTCAAGAACTGTATACAGAATCTATTAAATTGAAAAGAGCCAATTTGAAGTTAGAATCTAGTTTAAGAGAGAGTGTCAAGGTCGTTGATGACAATGATTTAATAGAAGACCTTAGGACACATGTGAAGACTCTTCAAGAGAAGCTTGAATATGTAGAAGGCGAGAGAGATAGCCTTAGAGGTTTAATGGAATCCTTGAAAAAGGAGCTTCTTGCTTTTGAAGAGCAAAATGTTTTACTAGAATCTAACATTTTAGAATTGGAAAATAAATTAAAAGATTCTAGTCATGTCAAATTTGATTTGGAGTGTCGTTCGGAAAAACTAGATAAAATGTTAGGAACGGTCCAAATTAAAAATGACACTTGTGGTTTAGGCTTCAATACTTGTAATGAATTTACTCATAATGCCAAAACCAATGTTTTTGGAGAATCGTCTAGGAAAGATTTTAGATATCACTCCTTAAGAAAATCTTTTCGACATGTTCTTACTTGTACGCATTGTGGTCGAAAAGGTCATCTTAGGAAATTTTGTTTAGAACTTAAACGAATTCCTAGAGAATCCCATAGTAAAGTAACCACGATAATTAACGTTCCAACACCCCAAGATAGTCATTCTTCATTAATTTGGGTTAGGAAATCCGACTTGGTTGCCTTACAAAATTGGGATTTTGATTCTCATTTACTTTCACATGCTTCCTCCCTTGCTAAATCTAAAGGATGAATGTGTTAGTGTTTGCATACTTTAGCTTTTGTACTACATGCTATATTCACATGCTAAATGTATGCTTGTTTAGTCATCTTCTAGTCATAGCCTTATTTCATATCCCATGCTAGAAATTATGACTTGTTTATCTTTTTGTATTATATTTTGTGTTTGAATTAACTGAAAAATATAAAAAGATGTTTTGTTTATCATTTGTGTTTTATTTATTTTATTTAAGCTCAATGAAAAATACAAATGATTTTTGTTTGTCCTTTTGAGTAAATATTTATTTTTGATTAAAAATATTAAAAACTCAAAAAGATTTTACTTTGTGTGTATTTTAGTTTGACACACTTTATGTGGCATATATTTGTGTTTGAATCCCATATTTTACGCTCCCACGTGGCTAGAACTTTTGGTTTAGATTTTCAATCCATAAAATGTTCTTTACCATGCTTTATATGGAGTAGTTGGATTTTGTGTTGTTTAAATGGATTCTATTTTTATATGCCTCTATTTACACATGCACGAGATCTTTTGAAATCTTAATGTCACATGTTATATTTGAGCTTTTTGAGGTGTTCTCCTACCAATCTAGTCATCTACATATCTATGACCTAGGAGGACTAGTGCATGTCAAAATCAGTTGCATGTGAGATGTGTGTGAAAAATGAAAATATGATAAATCTAAATGTGCACGGGGAAGGGCTTCGAAAGGATGAATTAAATCCTTTGCGATTGTAAGCCACCGTTTATTGGATCTAAAAGAAATACGTGATCCAAAGGCCTAAAAACAGAATATTTGTCATTAAAAAGAAAACAATTGCCAAGGCTTATGTTTGTTTGATATATTCATTCAAAAGCAAAAGAATATATATGCTTATTGAGGGAGAATTGGATGGTATATCAACGGTTTGCACAATGTCCGTTTATCCTAGTTGACTTTAATGTTATGACTCTATTTGGTTTGTAGAATCATCATCATGCTAGGCTTGTATGCATTGTGTATGTTTGCTCATTGAGTTCAATCTATATTGTCACATGAGGTTATATTTAACTGTGATGAAGTTTGCAATCAAATGAGAACTCCGTGAACGTTTCTTAAGTGTTTGGGTCTAAGTTTAATTGTTGCTAGTTCACACCCCTACACTTCCGTTTCCATATGACACATTTTTGCCATACGAGTGTGCAAACTTATTGTATTTTGTGTTATATGTGTGTTTATATCTCTATATATATGCAAGTGCTTCATTGGTATATTTCTAGTTCATATATATATGATATTTGTTTGTCTTTGACTTGCTTTTATTGCCCATATGCTTTCATGTCTTATCACTTTAAGTTGTTTATTGGTTCTTTATCCTTTGCCTATTCCTGAAAAAAAAGGGGGAGAATGATGATAGGGGGAGAAATATGGTATCTAATCCTATATATGGTATCTAATCCTATTATTATCGTATCTTAGTTTGGGGAGATTTATCTTAGGGGGAGACGTCTTTCGAAGTATGTCATTAGTATGTCATTTGTTTGACAAAGGGGAGAATTAATTTAGGGGGAGTAATTACTTAATTGTATTTAAAATTTTGATATTCCCTATGCATTTGATGAGTTTGCTTAAGTGTGCAGGATTTCTTCTAAAGCGGCATTGATTAATGGCAAAGCGTTTGATCCTTGGGTTGAGTCAAGTTTGGGTGGGATATGTTTTGAGTCTAGTGAGCTTGACGGCCCTTTAGGATTTTTGTTTGGTTTTTGTCCCGGAATAGACAAAGGGGGAGATTTGTAAGGACACAAATTTCCAATTGAGTCCATATGTAGTTTTGGCTCAATTCCGGACAAAAACATTTATTCATAGGATAGTATGTTATTGTAATACTCTCAAGCCTATGAAGTGTGTGTTGAAGACGTAGCGGCAAAGAATATAAAGCTTCATCAAATATGCCAGTTTGCGTGCCTAGAGTCTACGTCATCAACAAGAGTTCCATGCTCCCAAGGTATGAATGCAATGATATATATATAGGAGCTTGGAACAAAGTTTATTGGGTGTTAGGTTTAATAAAAACTGTGTTTTACTTTCAGAAAAATTTAATTAGAACTTTAAATTAAAGTATATAAAGTTTCTGGGCCAAAGTTGAATTTTATAAAAAATTCTGGAAGTCGTTCGAAATGTCGTTCGAACGAGTTTTTCGTTCGAACCAGGTTTCGTTCGAACGAGTTTGCCAACGAGTCTAAACTGGTCTGTCGTTCGAAATGTCGTTCGAACGAACTTGTTCGTTCTAACGATGTTTCCAACGAACTTGTTCGTTCTAACGATGTTTCCAACGAGATTCTAACGAAGTCCATACTGGTGCGTCGTTAGAAGTCTCGTTCGAACGAGAGATCGTTCGAACGAAATGTCGTTCGAACGAGCTGTCAGGCGGGAACAGTTTTTGGCAGTTTTTCACCCACTTCCCCACTTGGTTTTTAACCAACTTTTTCAGACTTTATGAAGTGCGGGAATCACATTTTCCAAACTAATATTTCCATAACTTTTCCAACTAAGTTTATCTCTTAGATAGAGTTTGAGAGCAAAAATGGTTTAGGAAAATGTTCATGTTTTGAGTGAGATTTTTAGAGAAAAATAATTTCATCACTCTAGTGTTTACACCCAATTGAGTTTATCCAAGTTCATATATACATATAAAATTGCTTGGAGTTTGGCACCGGTTTATCTCTACCGAATTAAAGAAGAGAAGTTTCGGTTTGCTTCTACATCCATCAAAGAAGAAGACTTTTTGTTGCGATTCTACCCACTTGGAGAAAGGCTCCATGTACGGGTGACGGTGACCATAGAAAGCCCCATCGGTGGATTC
Organism: Sambucus nigra; assembly: GCA_949130495.1. NCBI lineage: Eukaryota > Viridiplantae > Streptophyta > Magnoliopsida > Dipsacales > Adoxaceae > Sambucus > Sambucus nigra. The sequence continues at coordinate 386,469,166 of OX422217.1, forward strand.
CGAGATTGCGGTGGTGTTCCGAGGTTATCCGCTAGGAAGAGGTGTCTACAAGAAGAAGCGTTGAGGCTTGAAAGGGATCGAGTCAGTCGTTGTAAGTCTATCTGTCTTGTAAGTATAATTCCGTATCTAGTGGATTTGTGGCTAGGGCCGTCCGAGGTTGTTTCCCGTCTTGGGTTTTTCCTCGTACATCGCGGCGTAGTGTGATTGGTTTATTTTATCTTGCATAATTTATTTAGAAAGCATGCATAGCATAATTCAAGATAAAATTTGGTTTAATTTATCACACTCATTTAATTTGGGACTAAATTAAATATTGGGTAAAGTTTTGTTTTATTCAAGTCATTTGCTAAAATTGGTTTCGCCTAACTTTGGATAATTGTTAATGATGACTTAGGCAAATTCTAGGACTTGATTTATTTTGTTGAACCATCATCTTTCTAACGCTTCCGCAATTATCTAAAAGGAAATTACGTGCATTTTCATCATGTACAGTAGGCCTGAAAGTTGCTCTCAAGAAAGGTATCTAATGCCTAGATGTCTATGGGGATTCTTCCCTCATCATTGGTCAAGTTCTTAGAAAATGGAAAGTCAAGGATGAGAAACTTCAACCCTTCCATGCCCACTTAGAAGAACTAGCCTCCCAATTCCAAGACATCACCTTCCACTACCTACCTCGAGCAAAGAATAACCTAGTCGATGCCCTTGCTACCCTAGCCTCCTTGTCGGCATGCCCTAAGGAATAACAATGGCCCCTTTCCTAGTTCAAAAGCAAGATAAACCAACCCACTGCTGCCGCATTGAGCTCATCACCAAAGAAGATCCCGAGCTTGCCAATTATTGGAATTATAATATCTTGCTCCTCCTCAAGCATGGTAGGTATCCCGAGGGTTCCAACAAGAAAAATTGGGTAACCCTCCGAATACTGGTCGCCCAATACATCATCGGTCACAAAGCACGGTTCAAGAGAAACTACGATGGAACCCATCTACACTGCATCGCAGGGGCTGATATTGAAGAGGTGATGCAAAGAATCCACAGCAAGAAATGCAGACCCCGTATAAACGGTCACATGCTTGCTAAAAAGATCATACGACAAGGCTACTACAGGACCGTGACACCCCGACTAATTAAATACCGGGTAGCTACTCCTTTATTCTAATTAATACAAAATGTCAAGTTGGTTCAGTTCATAGCATCACTGTCGAAAAAACATTTTAACAATTACTAGCCACCTAATATTTAAAAAGTGAGTTTTCAATTTTAATTAAATTCGATTTACATACAACTAAAGTAAATTAAGAAATACTGATACCACAACCACATCACAGTCGCAATAAGATAACAATGTAATAAACTAAATCTGGAGGGATACACCTCACAACAATCTGAATACTGAAATAAACAAAATACAAAACATGAACCATTAATTAATTAAAACCCAAAATCTGAAATAGAACGGAATAAGCAAGATGTCTCTAAAAGAAAAGGGGGCGACATGCCCTACAGATGAGTAAATCCGAAGTAGAGTCAAGATAGAAAGTGGAGGCGTCTACTAACGAGGTCCTGTAACTTCCACCGCATCTACAACACGTCACTGGGATGGAACTCCTATGCTTGGTGTCCTTGTGGCTGAGCATCTAAAAATATTTTTACAAAAAAATAGATTTGAAAGCAAACGGGTCAAAGCCCGATTGTGAAAACAGTTTAAAATATAGCAAGTGTTTAATATCATTAAACAGTAAATTAAAATACATAATAGTGCATGCACTCAAATGAATTCCTCACCTCTCAACTAAGTGTGCACTCCTATCGTACCCGTACCCGTTCTAGTTATTCCCATATCTAACTAGTCCAATACACAATCTAACATTACTATACGATTACTGATTCAATTCCCAACATCTTGATTTACACAGAGAGTTGTACTTTTCTTCTTAGTTCTCAAAATTAGTAATACTCGTCACTAGGGATTTTTCCATTTTTAACTCTACAAAAATGTTGCTATTATTCACTTACATTTATACATGATAGTTCATTTCAATTAATAGTATATTATTCTCATCATAAGTATACAATACTGGCACCCCGAGGCTAAGCTGTGGTACACACATACTCTGCTATCGAATCTCGGTACATCACGTACATAAGGACCATTTATTCCGAATCTCTCAGGAATCGTTCCGACAAGTAACAATCACACACAATGGAGGCGAACATAGTTCACATCACATGGGTCACGCACATACCTACGCTCCCATGATCAGCAGACTTATTAACTTCTCAATAAGTCCTTCTCTGACCTATGTCCTCGAGGTACCAATCTAAATCCCCCCGTAGGCACACAAAGATTAGATGGCCCTGATCGAACGCCGACCTCCCGTGATAGCAAGTATGGTAGGTATGTTATACATAATTGACTACATATACCAAGCATTCACACATCTTAGATATTCCATAATATTAATAGAGGTATATTTCTTGTCTTTATACCGTCATTTAATGTCGTACGTTTACAATTCCCCTATTAATACACATTAAAGTTGTCAACTCTTCTCACGTCGTAATTTTAGGTACTCGTTTTCTAATTCATGAATGTCATCCGGTTTACTACACAATTCAAAGTTTTACTCCTCAACGTACTCCAATCTCACCATTATACCCACTAGTCAATAAGGGAAGGTTAGTACTCTATTAAATAAGTTTACGGGAAGTTTGAAATAAAATCAGGCCTAAAAAGGCCATTATGTCAACTCGTTAGAAGTCTCGTTCGAACGAGGTCGTTCGAACGAGTGTCGTTCGAACGAGTGTCGTTCGAACGAATGCCTTTGAACGGACTACCAACTCGTTAGAAGGGATACTGTCATCTCGTTAGAAGCTCGTTCGAATAAGGTCATCCGAACGACCTGGGCGAGTCTTCTAACGAGATGGCAGAATACGTCCAAAAATTTCCCCAACTCGTTTTTCTTCAATTCCTCTTTTAAAAAATCCATTCTAAGATTATCCCAATTACATTTTATTATTTGTAAACTATTTTTAGTCACCCTAGATCATTCCTTAACATACTTTTGGGGTCAAATCTTACAAATTAACATGCCAAAATCATAAATCCCCAATTCTTGTCCCAAACCCTATGAACTTGAACCAATAATTTAATTTCATAAAAAGTCTCCTTATTAATCCGTTTTCAGATCATCAAAAGTTATGTTTTGTATATTGAATTCGTCCATAATCATTCTACATGCAAATTCCTACCCAAAACCACAAGTTTCACAATAATTCCATTGGGTGTTCTTCATCAAAATTTCCAGGACATAAACAGTTTTCTACACTACCCATGGAGGAAATATCCATTGCAAATAACGACATCAAAACACTTGCCTTAGATTTGTTCTTCAGATGTGTTGCCGGTTTTTCAAGGTTGATTCTTCCCTCTTTGGTCACAATCTCTTCCAAAATGATGGTGGTGGGTGTTTTTGTTTGGAAACTCTTTTCCCTCTTTCTAACTTCTCTCAAAAACTTCCGTAACCCACTCTCTCACTTTTTTGGCTGGTAATGGCCTTAGTGGATCTTTTAATAAGGAGTAAATTAACACTAAAATTCGTGGATTTTAATCCCTTAATTTTTAAAATTACCAAAATACCCTTCTAGGTTGCCAATTTGGCCTAAAAATTCCACGGGACCCAAACTAAACCCCCGGCTAGTGTTTTCTGACTATTTCGACCCTTCTGGACACGTTGGCGCACTCAAAATAATCATTCGACTGATAAAAATATAATTCACTTTTTAATTTAAATAATTTCGTTCCTGACGTGACTGACACGCGCGTCCAAACTAAATTCTCCAAATTGTCGTATTTCTGACTCGCGACAATTTTAATATTTTCAATACTCATATATTACCATATATACTCAGGAATATTCAATTTTACATCGTAATCAAATACTAACTCACATCTCGCTAGTATTTATATCCGGATTAATTTCCAATTAATTCTCATTTAATTCAATTAATCCCTGAAATAAAAATCAATAAAATTACGGGGTATTACATACTCCCCCCCAATAACAGAATTTCGACTCGAAATTCGAAACTAATGAATACCTGGTAAAAATAGCTCTGCATAATGTTCGCGCATCTCATCCTCACGCTCCAATGTGGACTCCTCGGCATTATGATGCCACCACTGCATGCGTACTAATTGTACTATCTTTGACCTCAGTTTCCTCTCGCTGTGGTCCAGAATAGCAATCGTCCCCTCCTCGTAGGAACTATCGGGCTGAAGATCGATTTCCTCTAAAGCAATGTGGGTATGGGCCAAATCGTCCCTAAGATATTTCCTTAGAGAGGAAATATGAAACACGTCATGAATCTTATGCAAGTGCTCCGGTAACCCAAGTCTATACGCAATTGGCCCAATGCTCTCAATGATAGGAAATGGCCCCACGTATCTTGGTGCCAGTTTTCTCTTCTTCCCAAAATGCATGATCCCCTTCATAGGAGATACTTTGAGTAACACCTGGTCCCCCACCTTGAATTCTCTGAAGAACCTCTTGGCATCAGCATAGCTCTTCTGTCGGTCCTGAGCTACCCGAATGCGACTCCGTATCATCTCTATCCTTGCCGAAGTGTCCTAAATCACTTTCGGCCCAAGGAGTTTGTTATCCCCCACCTCTAACCAACATGTTGGGGAACGACAAGGTCTACCGACAACGCCTCAAATGGAGCCATGCCAATGGTGAACTGGTAGGAGTTATTATAAGCAAACTCCACCAGTGGAAGGTACTGCTCCCAACCACCTCCATAGTCGAGGATGCACATACGCATTATGTCCTCCAACATCTGATTTGTCCGTTCTGTTTCCCATCAGTCTGCGAGTGATATGCCATACTCAGCCGCAACTCCGTACCCATGACCTCCTGGAAACTCTCCCAAAATCGTGAAACAAATATCTTGTCTCGGTCAGACACGATATTTAGAGGTACCCCGTGAAGTCTCACTATCTCCGCGATGAAAACCTGGGCATACTGTCCCGTAGTGTAGTCTGTCCTCACGGGTAGAAAATGAGCAACTTTGGTCAACCTATCCATAATTACCCATATGGAGTCTTGACCCCTCTGTGACGTAGGTAACCCCATGATAAAGTCAATGGATATGCTCTCCCATATCCACATCGTAACCTCTAACGGCTGTAGAAGTCCCACCGATTTCTAATGGTCCACCTTTACTAGCTGACAAGTGGCGCATTTAGAAATGAACACAACGATATCTTTCTTCATCCCTCTCCACCAGTATTGTCATCTCATGTCTTGGTACATCTTATCCCCACCAGGGTGTATCGCGAATCGTGAACCGTGCGACTCTTTCATTACCTTGTGTCGCAAGTCTTCCCCTTCCGGAATGACCAGTCTCCCATTGAAGCGCAATCCCCCATCTGAACTAACGGTATAGGACTCGGCTCCCTCTACTAGTAATCGAACTATCTGCTCCTGACAGAACGAGTCATTTTCCTGGGCCTTTATCACTCTTGTAACAACCTGAGGTGTAATAGTCATCACAGACATGAATGATCGGGCCACTGCTTCCTGGTTTCCCAACTCCTTCCACTTAGCTTTCCATACATCGGCCACCTCATCTATTGGCTTACGGCTCAATGCTTCTGCTACCACGTTAGCCTTCCCTGGGTGATATTGGATATCAAAGTGATAATCCTTCACAAACTCAAGCCACCGATGTTGACGCGTATTAAGTTCCTTCTGCGTGAAAAGGTATTGTAGAGACTTGTGGTATGTGAACAACCGAAATTTCTCCCCCATGAGATAGTGTCTCCAAATCCAAAGAGCAAATACGACTGCCACTAACTCCAAGTCATGGGTGGGGTAATTCTTCTCGTGAGGCTTAAGCTTACGAGAAGCATAAGCTATGGCCTGACTCTCCTGTTGTAGTACACCTCCAAGTCCTTGCAAGGACGCATCGGTGTAGAGTAGATACTCAACTCCCGGTCTGGGCAATGCTAACACAGGTGATGAGGTCAACTTATCCTTCAACTCATCGAATGCTAACTGACAGGCATCGCTCCAGATGAATGGCACATCTTTGCGTGTCAGATGTGTCAAAGGACCCGATATCTTTGAGAAACCCCGAATAAACCTTCTGTAGTATCCTGCTAGGCCCAAGAAACTACGGATCTCAATCATTGTCGTGGGCTATCCCCACTCCCTCACTGCGGATACCTTCCTCGGATCGACAGATATCCCCCGATCTGAAATGATATGCCCCAAAAACTGAACCTCCTTCAGCCAAAACCCACATTTTTCGTACTTTGCATAAAGCTCGTTCTGATGTAACATCTATAAAACCTGTCTCAATTGTTCAGCGTTCTCCTATTCTATCTGGGAGTAAACCAGAATGTCATCAATAAAGACAATGACAAACTGGTCTAGGAACTCTTTGAATACCCTATTCATTAAGTCCATAAACACGGCTGGAGCGTTGGTTAAGCCAAAAGGCATAACCCGAAACTCGTAGGAACCATATCTCTTCAGGAAAGTAGTCTTCGAGACGTCCTGTTCCCTGATACGCAACTAATTGATCCCGATCGCAAGTCAATCTTTGAGAAGAAGGAAGCTCCTCTCAGTTGGTTGAATAAGTCATCGATTCGGGGCAATGGATACTTATTCCGTATCGTGACTTTATTCAATTCCTGGTAATCTACACACAACCTCAACGATCCATCCCTCTTCTTTACGAACAACACAGGGGCACCCCATGGCGAAGTACTCCTTCGGATAAACCCTTGACCCAACAACTACTCTATCTGATCCCTTAGCTCTCTCATCTCCGCTGGAGCCATACGGTAAGGTGCATGGGAAATTGGCCGAGTACCCGGCGTCAAATCAATAACAAAATCTATCTTTCTACTAGGAGGTAATCCAGGTATATCCTAAAATACGTCAGCAAACTCCCAAACGACTGGAATTGAATCGAGTGGTATCACCACTTCCTTAGAGGTCTCCTCCTCTATATAGTACAAGTGAGTGGACGATCCTCCCTCGGGGTGAGGCATCGCCACTAAAAACATCTCCTACCCGAGAATGACAAAAATGATACTCCTACTGAAATAATCAATCATGGATCGGTACGCAACTAGCCAATGCATACCAACAATCGCATCGTACTCAGTCATCTCTAATACTAACATATCAGCAGGTAAAGTAAATCTCTCGATCTCTATACCCACACCTCTACAAATAAGGGAAATCTCGGAACCCCTACTCAACGGTGAATCTACGCAAGTAATCATGCTCTCTACAGTGTCTAACAACCCCAAAGTGCATGAAAATCTCATGGCAATGAAACAGTGTGTGGCCCCTGTATCAAATAAAATACTCCCCATAGTCCCCTGAATAGAGAACATACCCTCAATGGCAGGTGGATCCTGTGGGACTGCGGCATGCTGGAGTTGGTAAAATCGCCTGTACTGAAGCTGTCCCTGCTGGACTGGGACTGCTGGGATGGGTGGCAAAGCTGGCATCTGTGGTGGTGCTGGGGGGCGGGAAACATAAGTCTCTAGTGCTCATGTCCATCACGCTGATGCTGATCCTGTGGGGCCCTGCCCCTATTAGGACACTCCTGGCGCTTGTGGTCAATCTTGCCACAAATGAAACATTTCCCTGAAAAGTTTCCCCCTCTCTGACCCTGCTGCCCACGACCCTGGTGGCCGTTTCCACTCTTCCCCTGGCCATGCTGGCCCCGATGAAACTGCTACTGTTGGCCATGTTGGTCGTGCTGTCCCTGCTGGCCGTACTATCCCTGCTGGCCCTGATAAAAACCTCCCTGACTATTCCTGAAACCCCCAGATCTGAACCTTTTAAAATCCCGCTGCTGGGAACCCTGATCTCCCTGCCTATGTGACCCTGAGTAGATTGTGCCCCGCTGGCACCATTTCCCCCTGTCCTGCCCTGCTGGCCGGACTCTCCTGATCGCTTACTCTCCGACATATGGAAGCGATGGTCCTGGCAGTGAAGTAGTGCTGCGTTAACCACATCAGAATAAGTGGCCAATGAGAGATTACCCAATAAGTGCTAACGGATCCTCCGAGTCAACCCATCCATGAACTTCTGAATCTTTTTCTCCTTAGTCGGAATTTCATCGGGAAAAATGTTTAAGAGATTAGTGAATTCGTCCTCATACTCGGCCACGGTCCTCCCCTCCTGCTTGAGGTTCATTAACTTCCTCCTCATTTCGGTGTGAACAGCTGATGGAAAATACTTGCGGTCGACCCGCACCCAAAACTCCTTAATAGAAAGAACGTCTCTCTCCTCCATGGTGGTAATTGACTCCCACCACTGCAACGCTGATCCTACTAGCTTACAAGTAGCAAGTATCTGCTTCTGAACATCTATGCACTCGTACATCCTTAAGTTCCTTTGAATGTCCTTCTTCCACTGACTGGACACAACAACATCGGAGCTACCTGCAAACTCCGGAGGGTGTGCTTTCTGAAAAGCATCATGAACACATTCCCAAGAAGACGGGAATGCATGGGCCTGAACTGGCGCTACTACCGGCGCCTGAGGTGGTGCCTACTGCACAACTGTTAGGGCGGCATTTACCGCTTCGGCTACAATAGCTGCAACCTCTGTGGCATTCAAGGAGCCCTGAACTAGTGCAGACTGTGGCTCGGGCTGAGAATCCATGGGAACTCGTTGTGCACGTCGTGGAGGCATCTGAAATGAGAGTAAAGTCTTATAAGTTCACAGATATTATCTCAAAATAGCTGAAGAGCGAAACATTCACAAAAAAATACAACAATCCTAAAATATAGGGCTCTACATCAAAGAAAGCTCAGCGGAAACATAACAAGCCGTACAGATCCTAAGGACACTAGAACCCGACTAATTAAATACCGGGTAGCTACTCCTTTATTCTAATTAATACAAAATGTCAAGTTGGTTTAGTTCATAGCATCACTGTCGAAAAAACATTTCAACAATTACTAGTCACCTAATATTTAAAAAGTGAGTTGTCAATTTTAATTAAATCCGATTTACATACAACTAAAGTAAATTAAGAAATACTGATACCACAACCACATCACAGTCGCAATAAGATAACAATGTAATAAACTAAATCCGGAGGGATACACCTCACAACAATTCGAATACTGAAATAAACAAAATACAAAGCTTGAACCATTAATTAATTACAACCCAAAATCTGAAATAGAACTGAATAAGTAAGATGTCTCTAAAAGAAAAGGGGGCGACATGCCCTACAGATGAGTAAATCTGAAGTAGAGTTAAGATAGAAAGTGGAGGCATCTACTATCGAGGTCCTGTAACAAAAAAATAGATTTGAAAGAAAATGGGTCAGAGCCCGATTGTGAAAACAGTTTAAAATACATTAAATAGTGAATATAAAATACATGATAGTGCGTGCACTCACATGAATTCCTCACCTCTCAACTAAGTGTGCACTCCTATCGTACCCGTACCCGTTCTAGTTATTCCCATATCTAACTAGTCCAATACACAATCTAACATTACTATACGGTTACTGATTCAATTCCCAACATCTTGATTTACACAGAGAGTTGTACTTTTCTTCTTAGTTCTCAAAATTAGTAATACTCGTCACTAGGGATTTTTCCATTTTTAACTCTACAAAAATGTTGCTATTATTCACTTACATTTATACATGACCGTTCATTTTAATTAACAATATATTATTCTCATCATAAATATACAATACTGGCACCCCGAGGCTAAGATGCGGTGCACACATACTCTGCTATCGAATCCCAGTGCATCACGTACATAAAGACCACGTATTCTGAATCTCCCAGGAATCGTTCTGACAAGTAACAAACAAACACAATGGAGGAGAACATAGTTCACATCATTTGGGTCATGCACATACCTACGCTCCCATGATCAGCAGACTTATTAACTTCTCAATAAGTCCTTCTCTGACCTATGTCCTCGAGATACCAATCTAAATCCCCCCGTAGGCACACAAAGATTAGATGGTCCTGATCGAACGCCGACCTCCCGTGATAGCAAGTATGGTAGGTATGTTATACACAATTGACTACATATACCAAGCATTCACACATCTTAGATATTACATAATATTAATAGAGGTATATTTCTCATCTTTATACCGTCATTTAATGTTCTACGTTTACAAGTCCCCTATTAATACACATTAAAGTTTTCAACTCTTCTCACGTCGTAATTTTAGGTACTCGTTTCCTAATTCATGAGTGTCATCCGATTTACTACACAATTCAAAGTGTTACTCCACAACGTACTCCAATCTCACCATTATACCCACTAGTCAATAAGGGAAGGTTAGTACTCCATTAAATAAGTCTACGGGAAGTTTGAAATAAAATCAGGCCTAAAAAGGCCATTCTGTCAACTCGTTAGAAGTCTCGTTCAAACGAGGTTGTTCGAACGAGTGTCGTTCGAACGAATGGCTTCAAACGAACTACCAACTCGTTAGAAGGGATACTTTCATCTCGTTAGAAACTCGTTCGAATAAGGTCATTCGAACGACCTGGGCGGGTCTTCTAACGAGATGGCAGAATACGTCCAGAAATTTCCCCAACTCGTTTTTCTTCAATTCCTCTTTTCAAAAATCCATTCTAAGATTATCCCAATTACATTTTATTGTTTGTAAACTATTTTTAGTCACCCTAGATCATTCCTTAACATACTTTTGGGGTCAAATCTTACAAATTAACATGCCAAAATCATAAATCCCCAATTCTTGTCCCAAACCCTATGAACTTGAACCCAGAATTTAATTTCATAAAAAGGCTCCTTATTAATCCGTTTTCAGATCATCAAAAAATATGTTTTGTATATTGAATTCATCCATAATTAATCTACATGCAAATTCCTACCCAAAACCACAAGTTTCACAATAATTCCATTGGGTGTTCTTCATCAAAATTTCCAAGACATAAACAGTTTTCTACACTACACATGGAGGAAATATTCATTGCAAATAACGACATCAAAACACTTGCCTTCGATTTGTTCTTCAGATGTGTTGCCGGTGTTTCAAGGTTGATTCTTCCCTCTTTTTGGTCACAATCTCTTCCAAAATGATGGTGGTGGGTGTTTTTGTTTGGAAACTCTTTTCCCTCTTTCTAACTTCTCTCAAAAACTTCCGTAGACCACTCTCACTTTTTTGGCTGATAATGGCCTTAGTGGCTCTTTTAATAATAACTAAATTAACACTAAAATTCGTGGGTTTTAATCCCTTAATTTTGAAAATTACCAAAATACCCTTCTAGATTGTCGGTTTGGCCTAAAAATGCCCCGGGACCCAAACTAAACCCCGGTTAGTGTTTTCTGACTATTTTGACCCTTCCGGACACGTTGGCGCACTCAAAATGATCATTCGGTTGATAAAAATATAATTCACATTTTAATTTAAATAATTTTGTTCCTGACGCGACTGACACGCGCGTCCGAACTAAATTCTCCAAATTGTCGTATTTCTGACTCGCGATAATTTTAATATTTTCAATACTCATATATTACCATATATACTCAGAAATATTCAATTTTACATCATAATCAAATACTAACTCACATCTCGCTAGTATTTATATCCGGATTAATTTCCAATTAATTCTCATTTAATTCAATTAATCCCTTAAATAAAAATCAATAAAATTACGGGGTATTACATGGACCACCATGATCCAGGATTACACCGCCTATGTCTGGAGATGCCTCAAAAGCCAACACTCCTCCAACCTTCATCACCTGTCTCCCCGTGAATTATACAACATGATTTCTCCCTGGCCGTTCTCTACCTGGGGCATCGACATTATAGGAAAGGTTACACCCAAGGCCTCTAACGGACATGAGTTCATCCTGGTTGCCAATGATTACATCACCAAATGGGTCGAAGCTGAGTCATACGCAGTTCTGAATGACAAGAAAGTGTCCAAATTCATCAAGAAAAGCATCATCCACCGATATGGGGTCCCGCACGAGCCAGTGTTAGATAACGGGTTTCATTTTGAGGCTGAAGTCACAGAAATGGTCGATGAGTATGGAATCCAAAGACACAAATCTTCTCCCTACCGACCACAAACCAATGGTGCAGTCTAAGACACCAATAAGAACCTCAAACGCATCATTAACAAGATGATCGAAAGCTATCGAGATTGGGCCGACTGAATCCCATACGCCCTCTGGGGCTACCAAACCTCAATCTGAACCTCTACTAGGGCTACCCCTTACTCTCTAGTCTATGGCATGGAAGCAGTCCTACATGTGGAGCTATAAATACCCTCGTCATGCGTCATGATTGAAAGCAAGGTCAGTGAGGAAGACTGGCATCAAAGCCGCCTCGACGAGCTGTCACTCCTGGACGAAAAGAGGCTGAAGGCGTTATATCACATACAAGGGTACCATTGCCGGATAGCTCTTTCATTCAATAAAAGAGTCAAGGATTGCGGTGTACGAGAAGGGGATTTATCCCTCGAAGAAATAATAGAGCCCATCTGGGACCCAGAGGGAAATTCAAAACCAATTGTAACGGTCCATACATTATGAAGAAGATCTTATCCGGTGGTACCGCCATGATCATCGAATTAGATGGAGAAGAGATGGCTCATCCAGTCAACTTGGAGCGTCTCAAGAAAGTTTACCCCAAGTCCAAAATCGCGGCGCGCTACTACTCTTCTCATCTCCCTTCTATTCTAAAAAAAATCTCTTCATTTCCCTCTACCTAGAACTACGTGGGCCTGATCCTCAGCAAAAATTATTCCCCAAAAAATTAAAAAATTTCAAAAAATCCCAGAGGTACATAGGCAGCTCATACATCTCACATGAGCACGACCCTCTATTTTTCACAAAAAACTATTCCTTTCTTATCTCCGAGAACAACAGTTTATTCTAACATATACTTTAACAAAAGGATTATGTATGCCTTAGCGATCGGTATAAATAATTCAAAATACAAAATTCATCAAAAGGCACAATTGGATGATCAAAAACTTGTTTATTTCACTAATAAGAAATTACAGTGCAATTACATAAAGGAACTGATAACTCCTCCCCCCCCGGGCCTTACCTTCCTACAAAGCCAAATAAAAAAAGTAAACTTATTTCCTAATACAAAATAAACTCCCCCCAAAAGCCCTACCCACAGCTACCAGAGGAGCCTGCTCCATCATCATCATCTACATTTTGGGGTCCCTAAGCTTCCCCTGCTTGAATGGAGTGCCACAGACGCTCCATGGATCGATAAGCTCAAACCAGCCTCGAAAAAACTACCACACCTCCCTCCATGGTATCAGATAAGGCAAGCCACTTTTGTCCAGTCCCCACTTCTAACATCTTTCTAACTACTCTCTTCCACAACCACTTCATATAATCCCAAGGAATGTGCCAAACTCTCCAAGAAGACTGAGAGGGACGAGATGACGGATGGTGACTCTCCGACAAAGAACCAAGCCGCATGTGCAGACGCTCTGTCAAATCTTCTACCATAAAGAAGTCTAGTGTCCGAGGTGGTACAATCTTCTCCTAGCCAAATTGGCGTAGAAATCACCAAGGGAAATAGAAAGAGGTCTATCTCAGACCACCCAGCCAGACATACGGGTATTCTCCTAGTTCCAGAATAAGCAGCAGTTGTCCACACCAAGGTACTGACCAGTACAGATTTAGAGCCCCATGCTCCACAAACCAGTTCTCCCAACTCTCAATATCTAGACCAACCCTGATGAAATGGCGCTAAAAGATATTGGGTACAGCCGACAAAGGGTATTCTAGAGGAGTCAACAGGAAGAATCTTTCAGACAACCACGTGAATAGCATCACAGGGCTACCTCTCAAAAAGTCAGAACGACCTTCTCGCCAGGCATCCAGGCCATTTAGAGTCTCCGCCAGTATCACCACCGCAGGATTGGGACGGTAGGACATCCATGAAGTAATAACTACAAGTTATGGGTCCACCAGCACTTCCCCGGTCACCAGCAACTCCCCAGTCACCAGAAACAATTTTGAAACCATGACTAGAACAACAACTCTGGCATAACCAGCATCACCAACCTCGTATAAATGCATGGACCACAACACCGCCGAAAGAGAAATCATACCTCCAACCACCAGTGATCTGGCCACCAAGGACGAAACACAAATAAGCCCGGCCAACAACTCCTGGGTAGAATGGGAAAACTCAGGCAGAGCCACGTTAATGCCGGGATTTATCCCCAATATGGAAAAAAATTCCTCATAAGTCGAACAAACTTGTTCCAAGACAAAGCGGAATACATGGTCTTTGGGGTTCCAGAAGTATACCACCGCCAACATCATATTCCACTCTATGGGTTGATTACGCCATAAAGAAAGTCGACGCATGTTGAAAGCATCATAGTCGACGTTATAGGAGCACATCACCTCCAAAGTCGCGAGGTAGTTTGCAAACTCAACACTACCAGGGAGATCCATCTCACAGAATAATAAATTAAGGATGGGAGGGTGTGAGGAAAACACTCCACTCTTACCTCTCTTTTATAACTGAAAATCCCCACAAAGGACAAAAACCCTGCGAAAATCGAAGGAAATCCTGCCCCATCAGGTACCAAAGGCTGAATAGGGTACCAATAAAGGCTTTACATTTATGGGAGTAGACTGACCTGCCGATAGGCAGTACAAGGTGCTTGTCGATCGGTAACCCCCTACTTTTGGAAATTTTCCTTTTTCCTCTTTTATCAAAAATCAGAAAACTCAAAATAAATTGATATTCTCAACAGAATTTCAGAAATCCCCTTTTTATCTTTATATAAATTCTCATTTTGAATTAAACTTTCTTTCAAAATCCAAAAAATATTTCTTTTTACGGTCTCAATAGCAAAGTAAAAAGTGCATGTGCATACATTCATTCATCACTAACAGAAGATAATAAAAAAACTTCATTACATTGCATATATATTTCTCTGTGTTACATCATCTTGAAAGAAAGAAAAGAAAAAAACAACAGGACTCAGCCCGAACCCACATTCCCCCCTCACTCACCTAAACTTCACCTCTCTCTTGTAAGAGCTTACACCCCTGCAACGCGCTCTCTTTGCCCAATGGTGAGATGATGAACCACTACTACCTGAACCAGAATCCTCTCCGGATGAGGCAGACGACACCAAGCAAGAAGGAATAGGAACCGCATCCCGAATATGGGCAGTCGCTGAAGATATCCAGTCTCTAATGTCCCTTAGCCAAGTGGTGGACACCCGGACATGCCGCAAGAAAAGGAAGAATCAATGTCAAGCAGAAAAGATCAAAAGAAACCAAAAGGAAGGAAAAGAAAAGAGAAGAAATATATACCAAAGAACCTCCTCTGTTAAACCCAACTCCTCCAGGTCCATCGCATGAGGATGATGCAGCATAGGCACCATCCCTCCATCAGCCCAGTGAATGTTGTATGAAGGGGTATGCAACCGCACAAAGGGAACCTTCGAAGTCGTCGCCGCTGTAGATGTCGAAGGACCTCCACCATTATGGGAGGACCTCACTGGCCAACTCGAACCCGTAGGAGGGAAGGGAAGTGCATCATATATGCTGGACACCATCAGCCAGCTCGTCACAAAGTCCATATAATCATAAAGCACATTCGTATCGGTGTATAGCAGGTGGGACTCTCCAATCATCGCCACAATCCTCGCATCCTTCGGTAGCAGCCGTTCCCGCCTCATAGACATAGGGTGACTCGCAGGTGGCACCACCGCCTCCCCCTCAGCAATCTATCGGACCACCCTCTCCCCGAGATACTAAGAGTGGCCAAACTCATGAGCCAACAAATGCCTCATCTGCGCATTTACTCCAGTCAACCCCGTGTCCTGAACGGTCGTCCCCCAAGGGTAAAAGGTCACCTGAAAAATCCCCAGTAAAATATAAGGAAACATAGAATCAAAGCACCCAAAGGTCTTAGACTGAAGAAGAAAAAGTCTAACCCTATCATTGGTCAGTCCATTCAAGACCTGACGCAGCACCTCTAGAGAGAGAGACCTCCTCGACTACCGATTGGCCTTACGCCAGTGATGCAATCGGTAAATCTCCCCAATGGTCTCGTCCTTCAAAGTAATCAGTTGGGTATTACACCCGATCACCTCACAGAACTACGTTTTCCACAGACAAAAAATTCACAATAAATAAGAGGTGCATATGGAAAATGAGAATGCATGAAAGGAAAATGCATAAAATTAAAGAATACCTCAAGAAGATACATGGCTCCAGTGAAAGACTGTCGATAGCACCGGCTGAATGCATCCAAGGAAAAATAAAGGGTCACCAAAGTCAGTCTCCCCCAGTCATATAGAGGGATGTTCAAAAACATCCTCAGATATGGTAAAAACTATAAGTGGACAACGTCGCCGTTCGACGCCACCAGAAATCCCCCCAACATCAGCAAAATAAATAATTGGGCCATCTACCTCACCTGTAGCCCGTCCTCCACATCAATCATCCTACCCAGTAAAATGTCCTTCAGCAGTGACAGACGGATGGAGTCCCCAGACTCTATCCTCCCCATATCACCAAGAGCCGCACGCACCGCCTCTAGCCTCACCCGTAAAGAGCGATCCATATCTATTTGCTCCTCATCACAATCCAGCCCTAGCAGCTACTGCACATCTATGGGAGTCACAGTCATCTCCCCAAAACCAAAATGAAAGGTGTGGGTAGTGTCCCACCACCTCTCCCCTAGAGCGCATAAGACTGACGTCGAACGTGGCGTCTCTTCTAGCACATACGCCAACCTTCCAAATCCTACTGAGGATACCACCCAATGCATTATAGGTGGAAGATGCTCCCAGACATCCTTAAGCCCCATGGTCCCACGGGCACGCATATTCGACAAAGAAACATCAGACCGCCAAAAGAGAAAAACCTTGTCAGAATCTAAGAAAAAAGTAAAACCACAAATAATAGAGAATGCCAAAAGTCATTTCACTTACATAACCGCCACCCTCGAAGAGAGATGACGCGATGGCCTCCGTAGTAAGGTCCGCTCATTCTCAACAGGCTCGAATGCGTTAAAAGAGTCCTAGCTCCCCAAAGCAAGAGGCGCCCTGGCCCTCCACTCCACGTTTGCCATCAACAGCCAACCATTCTCGGTGTACTGCAGTGCTCACAAAAGCGGCCATTTTTTAGAGATCAAAATGCTAGAATGATTCGCAGAAAAAAATAGCAGAAAGAGAGAAGGAAAGAAGCAGTGAAAAATAAGGGGAACTCACCCCCTTTATATAGGACGCCAAGGGTCATGCCGATCGGCACTGCACCCCACCTATCATTCGACAATGACCTTTTAACTTCTTGAGGTAGTCCAAAAGTCTGTTCCACTGCCAAATGGCACCCTCTAGACCATGCCGACCGGCACCTCCCTTAAATTTCCGTACATAAATTCCAAAAAAATACCAGAATACCCTAAAAAATCCTCAGAAAATTCCTAAAAATCCCAGAAAGGATTTACAACATTTTGACCAAGAAAATTTTTCACTTCCTCAAGGAGAACCTCTACTTCCCTAGCGGAACTCTCAAACGATAAGTGAATCTCTCCCCGACAACGTCCAAAACTTTAGGATCATATCCTATTCACCAAACGTCTTAGTTTTCCCCGAGAAATGTGTCCAAACCGTGGACCACCTAATCACTTCCCCAACATCAAATTGGTTGTTCCCTCGATAAAGTCTCCAGAAGACACATAAGGATTTCCCCAGCAATCAGCTCCCTAGCTCAAATAAAAATCATGAGGTAATTTCCCCAGTAGAGTTCCCCGAGGTCATTTCAAACATAATCCCGCAGAATCGGCTTCGACACACAGAATTGGCTTCGACCCACAGAATTGGTCATCTCACCATAAGCCCGTAGAATTGGCTTCGACCCGCAAAATTGGTCATCTCACCTTAAGCCCTCAGAATTGGCTTCGACACGCAGAATTGGTCATCTCACCTTAAGCCCGTAAAATTGGCTTCGAACCGTAGAATTGGTCATTTCAAATTTAAGCCCACATAATTGGCTTCGACCTGCAGAATTGGTCATTTCAAACTTAAGCCCGCATAATTTCCTTCGACCTGAAGAATTTTTCATCTCACCTTAAGCCCGTAGAATTGGCTTCCCGTAGAATTGGTCATCTCACATTAAGCCCGTAGAATTGGCTTCGACCCGTAGAATTGGCCATCTCACCTTAAGCCCGCAGAATTGGCTTCGACCCACAGAATTGGTCATCTCACCTTAAGCCCGTAGAATTGGCTTCGGCCCACAAAATTTTTCATCTCACCTTAAGCCCACGGAATTAACTTCGACCCACAGAATTGGTCATCTCACCTTAAGCCCCCATAATGGGCTTTGACCCGCATAATTGCTTATCTCACCTTAGCTTCGACCCGCAGAATTAGTCATCTTACCTTAAGCCTGCAGAATTGGTCATCTGAACTTAAGCTCGTAGAATTGATCATCTTACATTAAGCCCGCAGAATTGCTCATCTCAACTTAAGTCCGTAGAATTGGCTTCGACCCACAAAATTGGATTCGACCCACAAAACGATCATCATAACATAAGCCCTCAGAATTGGCTTCAACACGCAGAATTGGTCACCCCCTCATTGCTTTAGGTCCTCGGAATTGACCTAAATCTTTCCTTTAAGACCATCCCCAGCATGCCCCTTTAAGCCCTCAGAATTGGCTTTGACTCGCAGAATCGATCACCTCCAAGCCCTCAGAATTAGCTTCGACCCGCAGAATCAATCACCCTCATCTCCAAGCCCTCGGAATTGGCTTCAACCAGCAGAATTGGTCACCCTCATCTCCAAGCCCTCAGAATTGGCTTCAACTCGCTGAATCGGTCACCCTCATCTCCAAGCCCTCAAAATTGGTTTCGACCCACATAATCGGTCACCCTCATCTCCAAGCCCTCAAAATTGTCTACGACTGGCAGAATCGGTCACCCTCAACTCCAAGCCCTCATAATTGGCTTCGACCCACATAATCGGTCATCCTTATCCTTAAGTCCTCAGAATCGACCTCGACCCTCCGGTCATCCTCTTTCAAAGGCATCATGTGGTGTCTATTCAACGGCTATCGTTTGTTCCAAACTCACTCGTCGAGGGGATCGGTAGACATCCCATTATAATACCCCTTAACCTTTCCTTAGGTCCCTAGAACCTCCCTTTTATCATTGCAAACCCAAGTCATACCCCGGGTACTGACCTAAAGGCCATCGGGCAGTCCGAGGCTCCATTTGACCAAAAGTCAAACTCTTCAACTTGAATGATACTGAATGAATCTTTGAAGGTCACTGAATACCCTTTCCAATGGTCCATCCCGTGCATAATTGTGACTTACGGTGCGAATGAACGACTCGTTTTCCCCCGAAACTCGATCTGGATGTCACCAGATGCTCCCAGGCTCTGTTTGACAAAAGTCAACTCTTCAGCTCAAGTGAGACTGAATGAATATTCAAAGCGATCATCCCTGTGCGTGATTCTGACTTACAGTGCGGATGAACAATCCATTTTACTCTAAAAGATCACCTAACGCTTCTAGGCCCCAGTTGGCCAAAGTCAACTCCCCCAACCTGGTCAAACTCTTTGGAATTTCGAAGTACATCTCCTCACCTTCCCAATGGTTTGCCTTGTGTGCGATTCTGACTTACCATGCGAACGAACGATCCATTTGTGTTTGACAATTCCCCGTCCAAAGGACCAACGAACGCTTCCGAGCCACATTTGACCCAAAGTCAACTCCCGGACCCAGGAGCAGTCCAAATAACTTTCAAAGGTCTTCAAATTACCTTAACAACGGTTCACCCTGTGTGCAATTTGGATCAACGGTTTGTTCTTTATGACTGATTTTTTGAAGGAACCTGAAAGAGATTGCCAAACAGTGGGTTCCAAACCCTGCCCCTCATCAGTGTGCCTACACACACTTGTTGATTGGAAGGACCAGGGCTATACCGATCGAAAATGCCCTGGTCCAATAAAAAGGAGGGTCTAACCTCATTCCAAGGAAGAGAAAAATCAGAGATCCATTGCTCTCAGCAAGCTCAGAAAAACCCTCTCGAAGTCAACGTTATTTCCACATCCCAATCCCTTTCCAACCTTCACCTTTCATCACCTTTTTCATCAAGATTGGTGAATTAAGTACCCTCCATCATCATCCAAGTGCAAGGGCTGCTCTCCAACATCAAAGATCAAGCTGAAGATCTCCAAGAAGGTCCAACTCTTTCAACTCTCTCTTTAAATTTGCATTAACTTGTTTTATTACTTAGCACTTTTATTCTCTCATCTCACATATCTTAATATACTTTTTATCTAGTATTATTGCACATCTCTTATTTTCATATAAATAAAACCCAAGAAAACAAGAAAAAGAGGATTTGCTCATAAATTCCAAACGAAAATTCTCACACTTTTCTCACAACTAAAACACTTTCTTTACACACACACACACACACACACACACACATATATATATATATATATATATATATATATGTATGAGAAGTCCCCGATTCAATTTATGGGATAAATCCCACCCCTCATTTTGCATGCAAACTATGTGGACTTTGATGCCTCTATAGGCTACATAAGCGTCTTAGGGTAAAACCCGTGACTCGAGTCCGATTCCTACTTTTCTCTCATTTTCTATTTTCTTTATATTCTTTAAAATCAATTCTCTTAAATTCTATATATACATATATTTTTTCTTAGTGGCGTATTATTCCATGTGCGTTATCGTTCCGTTATAATGATCAACGCGATGATAATCGCGTAAATCCTATTTTCTAATATTATTCTTAGGAACATTACTACGGATGACTTGCTTTATCTCTTCCAGGATACAAGTCGATGATTTTTATCTCCACTACGTATACACATGCACAGATATCACGGGGAAATAAAGGAAAATAGCATCAACCCATGATAGACCGTAAGGGCGGAAAGGGTGCCTAACACCTTCCCATTTCGTAACTTTGCCTCCGAAACCTTTTTCGAATCATTTTTGTTTCGTATGTATCAGTATGTCTTTGGATGCTGTCCTTCGGGATGGCTCCCTTTTCTTTTGTCTCTTTTGAGTAAAATAGACTGGCAACACCATATGTCTACATCTTTCACCTCATCAATGTCGCCGGCCAAAGCGCTCCCGAGAGGAACGCGCGGGACCAAAGGGATGGTCTCCCGTCGTGAGGATCGGGGATGGCCACAATAAACGCATGGAATTGCGCCATTAACATTCCATCAATTTGTAAAAGCCAACATCATGGGATGAATAGTGGCATTTCCTATCCGGTTTTTGGGTTTTTCCTTTTCTCCTTCTCCATCTCGTGGGGTCGATGCTCGCGCACGTGGTGGAGTGAGAGAGAGGGAGAGAGAAAGAGATGTCTCACTCCCTTTCTAGGAATTCTTCGACCATCATCGATGTGGGGTGATGTAAAGAGAAAGAGCCGCCAAGATATTTTACATAAAATAAGTAAATAAACATGTTTTCGCCTAGAGATAATGGCATCAAAGACAAACTGATGCTTGTGAAACAAATTATATCAGAGGTTCGGGGGCAAAGCTACTGAATGGGAAGGTGTTAGGCACCCATCCCTCCCTTTTGATCTCTCATGGGCATATGTAATCATTTTCCTTAATTTCTCCATGAAGTGTGTGTGTTTATATATATATAAGTGGAGATCATAATTTCTCGACTTGCATCATGGAATAGATGGATTGAGCTCATCCATAGGAATCTTCCCAAAATAATAATTAAAAATATGATGTATTCTCTTATGAAGATATGTATCGTTATAATGAAACTATAATGTGTTAGATAAAATGCAAATATGAATCACAAGTATGCTATACATGAATAATCTAGGGATAAAATACGAGAAAGGAGGAAAATGGGAAAATAGGACTCGAGTCTTGGGTCTTAGCCCGAGATCCATACGTAGCCTATAAAGGCATAAAAGTCTACGTATTTTCCATGCAGCACAAGGGTGGGGCTTATCCCATAAATCCAAATGGGAATTTTATTATATGTGTGCAATAAAGAGGGGTTTTTATTTTTGAGAGAATGTGCTGACTAATCTGTTGTAATTAATAGGTGTAACCCACTTTTTCTTATTTTTTTATTAAAAATATATTATGTGCAATATTACTAAATAAGGGTTTGAAGATTAAGATGTATGATCTAAAGTAAAATATAAATTAAGAACTTATATAACTAATGCGCAAATAAAGAAATTTAAAGACAGAGAAGAATGTTTGGAACTTATTTGGAGACTTAGATATTGATCTTGATTGATGATGAGCTTATTGGCAAGTGGGAGAAGAATGTAGAGGTTTTTTTGCTAAATTGGGTGTGAAAGTGATGGAAATAAAAGGGGAAAATGTTTCATATAAGGAAACCTCGTTGACTTAAGAATGTTGCTGAGATCACTAAAGTTGATGTTTTTGAGGTGACTTTTGATGTGACCTCATGCTCTCCTTATATAGGAACAAAGGACTGCCGATCATCGTAATCTTTTCCCTTTTTATCGATAAGTAACCCTAGACAAACTACCGATAAGTAGGGAAATGGATCTGCCAATTGGCAGCCTAGTGTAGATTTTCTGAAAATGCTCTTTAAATGCAATTCGTAAGAACAAATCGTGCACGGGGCATACCCTGGGAAAGTTTATTCAGAGACCTTTGAGAATCTCTGGGGCCTCTCCCGGTTTCGATAATTAACAATGGGTCAGACAGGGCTCAAAAGCGCTTGTTGGTCCTTTAGACAAGAGATCGTCAGATCACGATGGATCGTTTGTCCAAACTATAAGTTTGAATCGTGAACTGGTGGATCGTTGGATAGGTTATGTGAGGCACTTCAAAGTTCCAAAGATCTTAGCTTGGTTCGATGAGTTTACTTTGGCCAATAGGACTCGTAATTTTCAAAGAAGAAAAAGTCGTTCGTCAGTACAGTAAGGCTGATTTACGTATAGAAATAAATGTTATAAAGGGTATTTAGTTCCCTTAGAATATTCATTCAATCTTGTTCCAGATGAAGCGTTAAATTTTGTCAAATGGAGATCGGGAGCACCTGGTGGTCTATGGATCATTTTTGAGGGAACATAGATCATTTTCTCGAACGGTTATTCCATTTTGTTCATGGGGGGAATGTTGGAAAGGGTCTTCAGTTCCCTTTGAAGTTTCATTGAGTTTTTTCCCTGATGATGAAGTTGATTTGGGGAAAATCGAGGCCCGAGAGCGCCCGGTGGCCTCCATATCAGTTTTTAAGAGTAAAATGTCTAGTTAGTCCAAACCGTTTTGTCGATTCATGAACGGGGCCAATTCTTGGAAACGGGAATCAAAGCCCCTCAAATATTAATGGAGTTTTTCTATGACGATGAAGTTAATCAGAGTTAAACGGTGATCGAGAGTGCCCGATGGACTCTAGATCTGTACTCAGAGTATGACCTAGGGCTCGTGGTGAACAGGGAGGTTCTATGGACATAAGGAATTACTTAGGGAGTCTTAAAATGTGGTGTTTAAAAATCCCCTCTATGGGTGAGATTGGAACAACTGAAAGCCGTCAAATAGACACAGCATGATGTTTTGGGAAAGAGGCCAATTCTATGGACCAAAGGGATGAGAATAACCATTTCAAAGGGTCGAGGTCGATTATGAGGACATAAGGTAATGATGGGGATGGTTGATTTTGTGGGCCGAGGTCAATTCTGAGGACCTAAAGCAGTAGCGACCAATTCTACAGGTCGAGGTCAATTTTAAGGATCTAAAGTTATAGCGATTGATTCTTCGGGTTGAGGTCAATCTGACGACCTAATGTTATAGCGATCGATTTTGCAGGTCGAGGTCAATTATGAGGACCTAAAGTTGTGGTGACCAATTTCGTGGGTTGAGGTCAATTCTCAGGACCAAAAGTTATGGCGACCAATTTCGTTGGTCGAGGTCAATTATGCAGACGTAAAGTTGTGGCAACCAATTCTGTGGGTCGAGGTCATTTTTGAGGAACTAAATTTTTGGCAACCATTTTTGTGGATCGAGGTCAATTCTGAGGACCTAAAGTTATGGCAACCAATCCTGCAGGTCGAGGTTAATTTTGAGGACATAAAGTTATGGAGACCAATTCTATGAGTCAAGGTGTCGTGCCCCGACTTAATTAAGTTAAACTCATCCTTTTAATTAGAGATAAATTGTCATAAATAATTCTTTAATTTAAATCTCTAAGGAAAATAGCATAAGATTTTTTTATTTTTTTCAAAGGTATGTGTAGATGAAAAGATAATTGCCTTTAATTATAACTTATAAGTACTACCTAACATTACATAACCAAGATCCTTAGTTTAATAATTACACAAAAGGAATCTTGATATTCAAACCAAACTAGATATCCGTCACTCCCCTGTTTTAAGGTCCTAACTTGGCAGTGAACTTCAAATTATAAGCATACCTGAAACAAAACATTATAGGAGTGTAAGCTATAAAGGCTTAGTGAATGACCACATACCACACATATAACCAATTTTAATAACCATTTTTATTTTGTTCTGATGCTATAAACCAACAGGAATTGTGAAAATCTCGCAAGACTGAACCCGCCTCAGTCCAATTAACCCACCACAGTTATTGGGGACCACCACATCCCTTTATTAGGCCCGAGTACACAAACCTTTAAGTTGGATTAACAGGACCACCACATCCCGTAGGACCCACCACAGTCCTTAACATTAGACAAAGGACTCACTAGTCCATATTATTATATAACATCGCTTAACATTTTTAATCATATGCATATGTTTCATAAATACAACATCACTCCTCTCGATTTATAGAAATTTTTCAAAGATTTCTTCCTTAACTTTCTTCTTTTTCTCTCTCTTTAGGCAAAACTTGTTATTTCTTATGAGGAAGAAGACATACCTCTCATTTATAATCAGAAATACGTTTTATAGTGGTCCAATAGCAATAGGGGTAGTGGTAACACGTGATAGGTTGGATGAAAGGTCGAATTAGACAATTCCCTTAATGACATATTTGTCTCACCTTGGTAAAATCACCATTACTCAGTATCACGGGCCCCGATTTATTTCCTCTTTGTGTCTATGAGTAGATAACTTAAACATCTACAACTTTCATATTTTTTGTTTTCCCAAAATCATAAAACTAGTACACCTAATTTGGGCTCGAACAAGAAAGTAGCAATTTACCGAAAATCTCAAAACTTTCACATTTGGCGACCAAACGTTGCCAATTTCGCACCAACACCCTAGCTTAATTTTATAAACATAACCATGAATTAAAAACATAATTTATGATGCATTTAACCACATAACTAATTATATGCTCTAAACATGTTATCCCCTACAATAAGCTCAATTAGCACCTAATGTAAACAACACATATATCACAATGCATCCCCTAAACATGATAATTAACATGTTTAACACACATAATCAATTTATAACTTATAACTCATAACTTATAATTAATCATGTAATTAACCTTCCTAATCATGTTTTAGGGCCTTACACAAGGTCAATTATGAGGCTCTAAAGTTGTGGTCACCAATTTTGCGGGTCGAGGTCAATTCTGAGGACCTAAAGTTTTGGCAATAAATTCTACTGGTCAAGGCCTATTAGAAGGACCAAATGTTAAGACTACTAATTATGTGGGTCAAGGTCAATTCTATCAACCTAAACTTGTGGCGACCCATTCTACTGGTTGAGGTCAATTCTGAGGACCTAAAGTTGTGGTGACCAATTTTGTTGGTCAAGGTAATTTCTAAGGACCTAAAGTAGGAGCGACTAATTTTGTGGGTTGAGGGAAATTCTGAGGACCAAAATTTATGGAGACCAATTCAACGGGTCGAGGTCAATTCTAAGGACCTAAAGTTGTAACCCAAGGGGATTTTCTCTCTGTGGAGTCTTTCATTTACCTTTTCAAGACCCTACTGGGGAAGAAGAAATTTTCATGGGGATTATGTCGACGAATTAGGAAGAAGTTTCGTCTGGAAGTTCCACTCGGGAAATAATCGAAGAATTGAGGTTTTGGGATTTCGCTGGGGAATGTGTTTATCTGAGACACTATAGGGGAAAGATATTAGACTGGTTTATAGCTCCATTAGGGAAGTTTCACTTGGAAGTTCCATAGGGGAAACCTTTGATTCTGAGGTTTTGAGTTCCTTTTTGTCTTATGTTGTCTGCTACCTTGGAGGAGGGATCGAGATCGAGAAGTGGAGGTTCCATAACTCGTCTTTGGGGAAGCGTGCTCGCTATAGGGATGGTGGGTCTTAGAGAGAGAGAGATGAGAGATTGGGGTTTTCAAGGTAGGTCCCACTATGTTTGCTTTTTCTATTTTTTCTTCCTTTCCTAAAAAAAATTGTAATGATGAGAATGGAAATACATATAAAATGAATGAGATTTTTATTTATTTATCTTTGCTTTAAATGACTTAACCTGCATGTACAGTTGACTTTATCACTGAGACCGTAAAAAGGATGAGATTTTTAAATAACTCAAGACAACAAATATTTGAGAAAGGATGGGTAAAAATGGATAACATAGAAATAAACAACTCAATTTTTTTTAATATGGATTTATTTATTAGATTTTTGATTTTGACAAAAATGGAAAGATATAATTTTCTAAAATAAGGGGGGTGCCGATCGCTTTAACTTCTCCTACCCATCAGCAGTTGATTCCAGTCAAATCACCCTAAGGCTTTGATTGCACTTTCAGCATCTTCAAAGTACTTGGTGGGACAATCATTTATTCGGGTTTCTCAGATTTCTTGATGTTTACCTAATATTTCCATGTATAAAAGGGTATAAGGTGGTGAGGTTTTTTCACCCATTCACATTTTATGTTCTTTCCTGCTTATTTCTTTCCATTTGTCTTATTAATTCACAAATGGTTCTTCCCATGAGTGTAGAATTTGCTTCGTATCTCTAGAGCCTGGATGTTATGTGTCTGTACAATGTAGATTATGACACCTTTAACTTGTGTTAGGTCTATTTGTGGCACAATCGTCCCATTGAATGGAACATGCTGGCAGTAGTAGCACAATTTTGGTATCCATAGGATCATGTTTTCCACTTTGGCTTAGATGAGGTATGTTCAACCTATGAGGATTTTTCAGCTATGTTGGGGGTTAATCCCAGCGTGGTGTCAGCCATGCCTAAATTCTCTCAATCTCCTTGGGGGTTGTTAGCAGGATTTCCCCACACCTCTCATTCGGTAGCTCGGCCATTGGTTACTTATGGAAT
Source organism: Sambucus nigra (assembly GCA_949130495.1). Taxonomy (NCBI): domain Eukaryota; kingdom Viridiplantae; phylum Streptophyta; class Magnoliopsida; order Dipsacales; family Adoxaceae; genus Sambucus; species Sambucus nigra. Next base: position 386,496,441 of record OX422217.1, read on the forward strand.
GATTTATCTTCCAGCTATCCTATATTCTGTACATTTTTTAGACTTCAACGATAAGGTCCATGTCAAAGTTATTTCCATGGGCTTAACTTTGAAGCTACTTCTTGTGACTAGGGACCTAGTGGTGGACCCTTAACTGGCTGCCATTACAGCATGGATGTCATATCATCGCAATCTATTGGAGGTGATATTAGCATAGACCCTGAATGTTCAAGATGCTTGTAGAGAATGCCATTCTGATTTCCTGAGAGGAAGCCCGATTGTGATGTTCACGTGGATGGCTGAGAGATTTTTTTTGGTGATCCCTCTGAATATCCCTTTATAGCTATGATAAATTTCTTCACTTATTATTTCATCATCTTTGGACCATCCAAAGGTAAATGGGTAAACTGGTCCATGGAGCATGAAGCTCGATGTTTGCGCTAGTCGGTGCCTAGGTGGGGGAGATGCAACCCAATCTAGAACTGGTGGAATACCGATACATTCGGTTAGTTGGCCTCCATTAGATCTCATTTTATTTCCCCTGGTGGATGCTGTGTCAAGTCGGACGGGAGCAAATTGTGCATCTTGTACCCTAGATTTCAATCATATAGAGTATTTGACTAAAGGCTTGTGCATGCAATTGGGTTCTCTATGGGAGAATCATTGGTCATCAACCGTCATTCTCAATCTGTTGACAGAGTTGGCATGTTTCTAGAGATTATATGAAATGGTTGTGGAAGAGGGTAGTGGCTAAGATCTTGGCAGGGGAGACTTAACCGATATGGTTTGTCATGTTCAACACTATAGAGGGGGTGTAGTTGTTTTCTCTAGGCTATTCCAGACTTATAGCTCCGTGGATCGCCTTCGGCATAACAATCATGTAAGGGATGTTTGGGATCCTTAAGGAGTAGATTATAATAATGTTGGGTTTTCCAGCAGCTGCGGATAGTATCTTTCTAAAGTTGGTGTTTGTGAAGGTTTTGTGTTGGAGATGTTTTTGTATGCTTTTAATTTTTAGGAATAAATTTGGGAGGTAAGAAGAGGATAGAATTTTGTTAAAAATAAGGGGATTGTTCCCATGGAAGCGCATGAGCTGCCTATGTACCCTTGGGAAATTTGAAAATTTTTTGAGTTTCGTTTTGAAATAAAAAGGTTTGTTTAGAGGATTAGGCCCCACGCAGTTCAGAGTAGAGGGAAATGAATAATTTTTTTAGAGTAGAATGGGGTGTGAGGAGTCATAGTGTGTCGAGATTTCTAACTAAGGGTAGAACTTCTTGAGATGATCCAATTTGACTAGATGGGCCATTTCTTCTTCTTCAAGGTGAGTGAGCATAGCAACACCACCAAATAGGATCTTCTTCATAACGTAGGGACCACTCCAATTTGGCTTGAATTTCCTTATGGGGTCGGAGATAGGTTCTATGATTTCTTTGAGTGCTAAGTTACCTTCTCGGACACCGCGGTCCTTGACTCTTTGGTTGAATGATCAATCTATCCGACGATGGTACCCTTGTATAAGGTATAGAGCCTTTATCCTCCTTTCATATAAGAGTGACGACTCGTCAAAATGACTCTGAAGTCGGTCTTCCTTATTGACTTTTCTCTCAAGCATAACGCGTAATGAAGGTATTTCTAGTTCAATGGGTAGGACTGACTTTTCTCTGAAGTCGGTCTTCCTTATATAACAAGTCATGTTATATAATTCCCACGGAGGTAAGTGATGGATATTGGAAAATTGTTGGCATTTAAGGCATATCTGAACATCATAAGTGCAATCATGAACCATGTTCGTCTAATAGTAACCCTTCCAAAAAAACTTCTTAGCGAGCATATGGCCATTCATGTGGGATCCACAATCCCTACTGTGGATTTTCTGCATCATTTATGTTAGACCCTTTGATGAAGTGCAAGTGGGTTTCATCAAAGTTTCTCTTGAACAGTGTTTTATCATAGATAATATATTCGTCATACAATTTGTGGAGGGTCACTCAGTCTTTCTTGTTGGCATCTAATGGGGTACCTACCGTGCTTGAGGAGGTTCCACCTATCCTAATACTAGCACTCGACCATTTTGGAATCCTCTTCTCTAACGATCTCAATGTGGTAGTAGTGGGCTGATTCTTATTTTTTCACTATGAAGAGGGCCATCGTTATTCCTTCGGGCATGTAGCCCATAGAAGCTAAGGTGGAAAAGGCATCTACTAAATTGTTCCTTGCTCGGGGCATGTAGTGGAAGGTGATATCTCGAAACTGGGAGGCTAGCTCTTCTAGGTGGGCATGGAAGGGTAAGTGTTTTCATCTTTGACTTTTCATCTTCTAAGGACTTGGCTGATGATGAGGGAAGATCCCCCATAGACATTTACACACTGGATACCTTTCTTGAGAGTGACTTTGAGCTGTTTAGTGCACGCCTCGTATTCAGTCATATTTTTTATGCAGGGGAAATCTAGCTTGATGGGAATGGAAGTGTGAGAGTCATCAGGGGTGAACAGGAGTATCCCAATGCCTTATCATTTTTTTAATAGAGTCGTGAAAGAAAATTTTCCAACGAAGGTGTTCTTACGAGGTGCAGAGGAAATCTTCATCCGAAAACTCAGAGATCCAAATGTCAGCCTCTTTCGTAAGGTAATCAGACATGGCTCTTCTTCTTACGACTTTCTGCGTGACATACACAATATTGAACTCGGCTATCATCATCAACCATTAAGCCATTCAACTAGACAGGGCAGGTTTCTTGAGAAAGTATTTTATTGGATCTATTGGAGACACAAGTTTGATGAGGAAAATGAGCATGTTGTGCCGTAATTTTTGAGTGGCCCACACATGGGTGATGCATTCTTTCTCCAAGGAAGTGTAGTAACTTCGTACTCGGCCAATTTATGGTTGGAATGGTAGATGGCCCGTTCTTTGCATGATTTTTTAAGGTGTTAAGCTATCAAAGCCCCAGCTACGATGTACTTTACAATTAAGTATAACAGTAGAGGGAGACCAGGCTTTGGTGGCATCAGTGCCGGAGGTCGGGTAAGGTACAACTTAATTATGTTAAAGGCTTCCTGATAGGCTTCATTCCAGACTTTAGTGGAATCCTTTCGAAGGAGTTTAAAGATGAGTTCACAAATAGCAGTCAACCAGGTGATGAACCGACTAATATACTATAATTTTCCCAAGAATCCACGAACTTCCTTCTCTGTTTGAAGTGGTGGAATTTCGAGTATGGATTTAATTTTGGTAGCGTTTGCTTCAATCCCTTTCTTGATAATTATAAATCCTAAAAGCTTTCCTTTGGTGACGTCAAAATTGATTTTTTGTTGGTTAAGTCGCATGTGATATCACCGTAGTCGTTCGAAGAGAAGAATCTTGGGTGAGAACATGACCTTGTCGAGTCTTAGACTTAATGATCATATCATCCATGTAGACCTCGACCTCTTTTTGTATCAGATCATGCAAGATGGTTATGGCAACCCTTTGGTCGGCAGGCCCTACGTTTTTTACACCGAATGGCATAACTGTGTAATAAAAGGTTCCCCAAGGGGTGATGAATGCAATTTTTTTCTTAATGATCGGGGGTGTAGCGTAATCTGATTGTACCTAGAAAACTCATTGACAAATCACTTAAGAGCGAGACTGGTCGAGTTATCCACTATCATGTTGATATAGGGAAATAGATAATCATCATTCAAAGATGCCTTGTTTAAATCCCGGTAGTCAATGTACATGCGAACTTTTTCTCCTAATTTTGGCACGAGTACAATGTTGTCTAGCCATGTGAGATATTCAATCACCCAAATGAAGCCTACGTTCAACTGTTTCATCACTTTTTCTTTAACCTTGACCGACCATTCAGTGCGGAGCTTTCTCATTTTCTATTTGAATGGTTTCTATTCCATGAGAGTGGGAATCTTGTGTTAGGCGATCTCAGGATCGATGTCGGGCATGTATTAATAGGACCATGTGAATATGTCTATAAATTCATTCAGCAGTTCTTTGAATTGCGCACGCTCATGTTCATCAAGGGTGGACCCTATCCTAATCTCGCGCATATGGATACTTGAACTTAGATTGATAACGACAGTTTCATGTTCATTAATTTGAACGTGGTTATGTTGTTTGTTATTAACCTTATTAAGATCAGTTAAGGTTTGCTCATTTGCAAAATCATCATCACTAAAAGTTTGATTAGAATGAAGATAATTAATGTAAGGCACAACAAGATACTCAAAATCATCGTTTATTTCATTCTCGGAAAAAATAGCATTGAGGACCTTATAAAAAGAGGTCTCGATTACATTATAATCATAAGAAGGAAGAATAACAAAAGAGGAAGAAATAGGATAAACATTTGGGTTCAGTTGTATTTCAGCAGGTGGAACGGGTATAACATTTTAGTTGAGAAAGGGTTCAACAGCAACCATGGTCAGGATGGACGAATCTGATGATGTAGTGCTTTAGTGGATCATGTAGAGTGTCATCCCAGTGTCTGCAGCTTGGAAGACTCCACAGAGTCATTTCCTTAGGAGACCTCAGTAACAGTTATAGCTTTCTCAATGAGAGGTTGCATATGATGTTGGGAGTCTTTGGCCCAGGAGTAACTATCTTGAAAGAAGATTTCCATCCTCGCCTTCATCTTCTTATCCATGTGATCATACCATGGTTCGAGAAATCTATAAAAGGGAAAATTTTCACCATCTTTGATGAATATTTCATTTAAGGAATCCTTATAAATAGTCTTGGCACTTTTTAAACTTCTCACCAATCGGTGTTAGCGAAGCTTTCAGAGTTCATCTGATAAAGGTTGATAACCCAGGTCGCATGGAGGAAAGGCCTTCTTCAGTACTATGGGTTCAGGTATCCCCTATTGTCATCATCCCAACCCCAGTCCGGGCATGAAAAGATTGTTCTTAAACATTTGTAACACGTTGACATTTCTATTAGGGTTGTACTCTGCACATATCGGTCTTTGAAGACATCCCTTGATGGTAGTGGAAGTGGTTCGACTCGAAATCCAAAAAAAACATGTCATTCACCCTATGATGTATATTTAGTACCAGCTTATTATGTCTTTCATTCTCAGTATTATCATCATCGCCTAAGATGGTAACGACCTTCCCCTTGGTAAGGAACTTCAGTTTCTGATGGAAAGAGGAAGTTACCCCCTTGATGATGTGAAGCCACGGTCGACTAAGTAAAAGATTTAAACAAGCGAGTATGTTGATAACTTGGAACTCAGTTAGATTGATAGGGCTAGCCCCTATTTTGAGTGTTATGGATCCCATCACCTCTCGATGAGTGTTATTATAGAAATGCACTGCGGTAGAAGTTAAAGAAGGGTCACTTACTTTCAGACCCAGATACTTGAAGGTTCTTAACGGGAAAATGTTGAGTGTTGATCCTTTATCGATGAGTGAGATTGGGACTTTCTTCCTTATTACCTCAATGGATATTTTGGGATCATAGTTATGCTTAGGACCAAACTTTGGGATTTCTTCTTAAGAGAAGGAAAGCAATCTAGTAGAGGTTAAGGACCTGAAGAGGTTCACGGGTACTTCTAGAGTGGTGGAAGGGAGACTGTGGGCCCAGTAAGAAATTTTATCAGAGAATTTCGGTGTAGATGGGAAGACATAAAGATTCCCCACAAGGATACCCATTGAGTTGGTCGAGGATCTTGCTTTTGTCTATGGTCATTTCTGGCATGAGGGGTTTATCGACAACTCCCTTTCGTTTATCTATCTCTACTGACTAACTATTTGGACTCTGGTAGTGTCTCATATATCTTGTCATATGGTTTACTAAGGAAGGGAAAATAAAAACCCCATTTCTTCATCTACTTCGATTTATTCGACCACTTTGTTGATTTCCCCTAGCAGATCTTCAAATGTTATCATTCCACACACATTGATCATCAGACAAACATTTTCTTAGCTTGGCTCTTTGTCTGAGCTATCAAACTCGTCCCCCCATCCGGTGACAACGATATCGTCTTTCCATGAGAAATCAATGCATTCCATATCCCAGTGGCTTCTACATATAGACCCCCCCACTCTACGGCACTACACCAAATACTACGCATGGTCACGGCCTAAATCCGTGACCATTGGTGATGGGTCGTGGATTTTATCTGTGATAAATTCGAGCGTGACCATTTTTGGTGTCCTAGGATGGTCATAGACTTGGTCACAGACCAAATCCATGACCTACTATTTTGTGCCCAAAAAATATGGTCTCGGCCTAAATTCACGACCAATTCTTTTTTAAAAATAAAATAGTCATGTCTTTGGGTCGTGATCATGTTTTATTATTAAGAATAAAATGGTCACAACTTTGGGCCGTGATTATGTTTTTTTTTAAATAAAATGGTCAGGGTCCAAATATGTGACCCATTTTCTGTTAAAATAAAAAATAGTCACGGTCCAAATTCGTGACTATTTTTACGTTTTTTTCCTCGAACGGAGAGTTTAATCGGTCAGTTGTTGTAAGTGACCCTTGGGTTACATTAGCCCATTGGGTGACTACATGTACAGTTCTTACGGGTTACATTTGTCCCATAAAAGTCTAATAGTTTATAAATTTTGGTCGTGTTCTCAAATTGGGGGTTTTATGACTACGCGGTCGGTTCTTATGGGTAATATTGGTCTAGTGTGAGGTATTTGTGCTACTTACGGGGCCATTTTGTGGTTGTTTTACATTTTCATCATTTGACGACGCATTTTTAAGCCTAAGTCTAACAGTTTGCAAATTTTGGTCATGTTTTCAAATTTAAGGTCTCGTGACTATGCTGTCACTTTATGCATGTTACAATGGTCTCGTACGAGGTGTTCGTGTCTCTTACGGGGCCGTTTTGTTATTATTTTACATTTGTACCCTTTGACGGTATGTTTTTAAGGCTAAGTCTAACAATTTGCAAATTTTGGTCATGCTCTCAAATCGGGGGTTCCATGACTACGCGATCGGTTCTTGCAGGTTACATTGGTCCCATGCGAGTTGTTCATGCCTCTTAAGGGGCCTTTTTGTGGTTGTTTTACATTTCCACCCTTTGACGTCATGTTTTTATGCTTAAGTCGAACAGTTTGCAAATTTTGATCGTGCTCTCAAATCGGGGGTCCCATGACTACGCCGTCGATTCCTTTGGTCTACATTTGTTCGGTACGAGGTGCTCTGCCTCTCATGGGACCATTTTGTGGTGGTTTTATGTTTTCAGCCTTTATCGATATGTTTTTAAGCCTAAGTCTAGATATTTTGTAAATTTTGATCGTGCTCTCAAATTGGGGATCTCCTGATTATGCGGTCGATTTCTTCGAGTTACATTGGTCCCGTGTGAGGTGTTCGTGCCTCTTAGTAGCTATTTTGTGGTTGTTTTACGTTTTTACCCTTTGACGGCATTTTTTAAGCCTAAGTCTAACAGTTTACAAATTTTTTTCGTGCACTCAAACTAGGGGTCCTATGACTACGCGATGGTCGATTCTTGTAGGTCACATTGGTATCGTGCGAGGTGTACATGCCTCTTATGGGGCCATTTTGTAGCTATTTTATATTTTCACCCTTTGACGGCATGTTTTTAGTCGAAGTCTAATAGTTTGAAAATTTTGGTCGTGCTCTCAAACTACGGGTCCTGTGACTACGCGATCGGTTTCTGTAGGTTACATTGGTCCCATGTGCGGTGTTCGTGACTCTTACGGAGCTATTTTGTGGCTATTTTAAGTTTTCACCCTTTGATGGCTTGTTTTTAAGCCTAAGTCTAGATTTTTTGTGAATTTTGGGTGTGTTCTCAAACTCGGGGTCTAGTGACTATGCGATCGGTTCCTGCAGGCTACATTGGTCCCGTAAGTGGTGTTCGTGCCTCTTATGGGGTCATTTTGTGGTTATTTTACGTTTTGACCTTTTGATAGATATAAGTGGAGATCCTTAATTGGTGTTCCTTAATTTCTTTGTGAAGTGTGTGTGTGTGTGTGTGCAAGTGGAAATCTGAATTGCTCGGCTTGCATCATGGAATAGATGGATTGAGGTTATCCATAGGAATGTTCCAAAAATAATAATTAAAAATATGATGTATGCGCTTATCAAGATATTGATCGTTATAATGAAACGATAATATGTGTTAGATAGTACGCAAATATGAATCACGAGTATGATATATATGAATAATTTAGGGATAAAATACGAGAAAGGAGGAAAATGGGAAAATAGGACCGAGTCTCGGGTCTTAGCCCGAGATGCCTACGTAGCCTATAAAGGCATCAAAGTCCATGTATTTTGCATGCAGCATGAGGGTGGAGTTTATCCCATAAATTCAAATGGGAATTTTATTATATGTGTGCAATAAAGAGGTGTTTTTAGTTTTGAGAGAATGTGGTGACTAATCTCGTTGTAATTAATAAGTGTAACTCTCTTTTTCTTGTTTTTTTTCATAGAAAATATATTATGTGCAATATTACTAATAAAGGATTGAAGATTAATATGTGTATGATCTAAAGTAAAAGTAAAAGCTAAACTAAGAACTTATATAATTAATGCAAAAATAATGAAATTTAAAGAGAGAGAAGAATGTTTGGACATTCTTTGAAGACTTAGAGATTTATCTTGATTGATGATGAGCTTCCTTGAAAGTGGGTGGAGTATGTAGAGGTTTTTTTACTAAATTGGGTGTGAAAGTGATGGAAATGAAAGGGGTAAAAAGGTTCCAAACAAGAAAACCACACTAACTTAAGAAGAATGTTGATGAGATAACTGAAGTTGATGTTTTGAGGTACCTTTTGAGGTGAGCTCATGCTATCCTTATGTAGGGTCCAGGCACTGCCAATCGGCCTTATACTTGCCTTTCTTATCTGCAGGTAAACCTAGACACGATGTCGATAGGCATGAAAAATGGACCTGCCAACTGGTAGTTTTGTGTAGACTCTTTGAAAAATGGTCATAAAATACAATCCATAAGTCCAAATCACGCATGGGTCATACCATTGGAAAGGTTATTCAGAGGCCTTTGATAATACTTTGGTTCGTTCCTAGGTTCTGGAGTTGACTTTAGGTCAAACGATACAAGAAAATGTCGTCAATCCTTTGGATAGCAGATCGTCGGACGACGATGGATCATTCGTCCAAACCGTTAGTTCAAATCGCGCACGGGGCAAATAGTTGTAAAGGTTATTCGAGGAAATTTCATGTTCCAAATATATTATCTTGGTTTGGTGAGTTAACTTTAGTTTAACGGGGGGCCAAAGCACCGAGTGACCTTTTAGAGTAAAATATGTCGTCCGTCCATACCGTAAGGTTGATTCACACTTGGATTGGACCATTGTAAAGGTTATTCAGTTCCTTCAAAGATTCATTCAGTATCATTCAAGCAGAATATTTGACTTTGGTCAAATGAATCTCGGGGGAACCCAATGGCCTCTAAATCATTTTTTAGGGGAAATGAATCGTTCGTCCAAATGTTTACTCCATTTCGCGCACGTGGCGGATCATTGAAAAGTGGTTTCAGTTCCCTTCAAAGTTTCATTGAGATTTCGCTCTGATGATTGGGGGTAAATCGGGGATGGGGAGCGTGCGGTGGCCTCTAGATCACTTTTTGGTAGTAAAATGGTATGTTTGTCCAAACCGTTATGCCGATTATCGAACATGGAGAATCGTTGGAAAAGGTTTTTATATCCCTTTGAAGATTCATTGAGTTTTTTATTTGAGAATGAAGTTGATCGGAATCAAATGGGGCTCGTGAGCCCCCGATGGCCTCTAGATCAGTACTCGGAGTATGACCTAGGGTTTGTGGTGAATGGGTAGGTTTTAGGGACCTAAGGAAGGACTTGGGGGGTCCTAGAATTTAATGTCTACATGGAGATTATAATTAAAGAAATAAATAAACCATTTTTAGTAGAAGAGGCCCACATAGTTGATGCGATAGTTTACACAAAGTTAGATGAATAAATAAAATATCTGGTCATGCGGGCAGGATATCCTCGCACGAACGAAGAAGTGGCTAAATCCAATAAGTCAGTACATGAGAGGCAACACTCACGAGTGGCCCCCTTTGAGAGTAAGGGAATATAAAAGAGGAAGTTTGAAGAATAACAAAACCTCCGTGGAGTTGTAAGAAGATTGTTTTGCCCAATGCTAAAGTCATTTACTACATATAACAGTATGTGCGGGTAATGTTCTGGGATGAAAGCGTCAAATCAACATCGAAATGTCTTATGATTAATGAGTCCCACATTATTGGGAACGTTGAAGAATAAGAGAACGCACCAGAATGCATGCAGGATGGACCGTGAGAACGTCTTTAAGTGCTTAAGGGTCTAAATCTAGGAGTGGAAGGTGGTGATGAGCGATCCATCTTCTTTTCTAAGAGATAATTCCCAAATAGAAGGAGGTGATCATCGACCTACTCAAGGAATTTACACATGTTTTTGCATGGAAATATACGAAGATGTCGGGGATAGACACAAAAGTGAGCTCTCATAAGATAAATGTTTTTTCTTAAAAAGGTAACAATGTAGGCAACCGAGTGGGTCCACGAATTAAGCTTAGGACCATCTTGGCTCCTAGGATCTTAGACTGACCCTCTCCCCTTCCCCCCCTCCCCCGGGGTACTGCCTCGAAATCCCTAAACCAGTAATGCTATAACTTAGTGAAGGAGTTCTTTCTCTCCCCAGTTTGGGTGAGAGCAAAAAAATGAGAACATTTAGACAGGGATTAGTGAAGATCCTTGCACATCTCTCTCTAGGGAGTCCTCATACCCGCCAGTAAAAACATTGTATCCTAAGACAAGTAAACCTGTTAGATCGCAAATATCTTCCAAAGTAATAGTGAACTCCCCCTAACTTGTGACAAATGTATGGGACTCTGCACTTCAGGTAGAAATTAGAATATTGTATGTAGTGGTGTTTTTGGAGATGGTGTAATTCTTCAGGTTGGTGATTGCTCAAGTTAGCCCCAACTCGTTGATAATGACACTATAATCAGGGACATTGATAACATAATAAACTCACTATGCCCACTCGTCTAGCCCCTATATTTGAAAAGGGGAAGTTAGCACTATCCACTCTAACTCATAAGATACTATCAGGGAGGACTACTGGATTTTCTTCAAACCCCACAAAGCCCACGAGAAATCGCTCATCAATTTTATCCACAAATTAAACTTCGAACTGCTCGAGCAAGGACATGAAGTTATTGTCCTTGCCAAAGAATGGGATGAGGTGATAAGTTAAAAATCCCTTTGAGGCATATTTTCCAAAAATTGCCTTTTCCCTTTGGGCAAGGCAGAAAAGTCACTAGAAGAGGGGTCCTCGCCACTAGAAATAGTGAACACAGTGGTGGAGATAGCTAGTAAGGAGTTGATGGTGGAAGCACTAGGGGTGGCATTGGTAGAGACGATGACTTGAAAGGGAAAGGAACCGACCAAAACCTCGCTCACGGAGGTGGAAGAAGCAGAGGAAAACACTTGAGTATATGAAGCCACGGAGTCTTGAAAAAATCTTGGAGAAAGGAAAAAAATAGAGGCAAAGGTTGGAAGAGATGACATTTCTATCTCTCCCTGGAAAAATATAAGGAAAATAGCAAAGTAAATTTTCAAAATTTGGGGAGGGGGTACATCTACCCTGTAAAACACGCATGACTAAAGGTTCAGAAAGGGGGTAATCATTACCCAAAGTATGAAAGGAGAGTTCCCAACAAGACATTTGTATCTTTGAGACACTAAAAGACACCTAGGTACGGTATCTTGAAAGCAACATTAAATGCACAATAGAGATAATGATGTTCTTTTTGAGTCCCATCGAATTCCTTAAAAAGTTCCTTGAATTCATACAAGACTCTTCATTTTCAACACAACTGAACATTTTTTCATAAGGGACTAATGTAGAGGGGTACCCCCCCAACCCCAATCTCACATAAAATGGTATACTTGGAGACAAATGGGTGCCAAGCGAGGGGGTGTTAAGAGAAGAGTGTGACACCCCGCCTAATACAATACCGGGTGATCAGTCCTACTCTAGGAAGGAATAAACGATGCGTCTAAACCAAACTCCAGCTAGCATCCACATGTGCCGCAGCTCCGAGGCCCTGGAATAGGATATCAAGTCTGGCCTCCCTGTGGCTGGACACCTAAAAGTTTTTGAAAATAATTTTATAGCAAGGGTTAAAACCCAAAACATTTGAAAATATTTAGCAAGTGAATTAACTGCAATAATTTAAAATGCATGAATGCGCTTCATATTTAAGTTAGTGTCGCAAGGACATACTCACCCCTCCACTATTGTGCACACCTAACGGTTTCCTTAACCCTACCTAGTTGTACTACTCTGTCCAACTAGTCCTGGTATAATCTCCCTTTTCCATTAAACTTTAAATCCAGTAATACTATTACTGGGTTATAAGTTATCTCACCGATTACCTTAATTAATTACTTTTAAATAGTATCATATAACTGTGACATAAGTTATATAAAGTAAATACATCACACACTTTATTATTACCCGCATATAATATTTACTACCATTATATATGTACCTTTACTAAGATCATTCACACATATATCAAATGTATATCCATCCCTCCGAGTATACCCTCGCTGGATGATTTCCTCTAAAGTGTTATCTCACTAGGTGTGCTCACATAACCTAGTTATCCAAGTTGGAATCGTTCACCAACTTAGCCCAAACATATAAACGTAGTGGAGGCGGTCATATTCCTTCCCTGAAAGTGAGATAAGCCCCTCACCCATATACCGGACGCTATGACCTGGGGATATACTCACCCTACTCCTCAAGATAGGGGAGTATATAACTTAAATAAATATCTAGTCACTGATATTGAATATCACACACAATGTATACACACATATATATACTATCACTACACCGTATATATATAATATAAACCCCGGCTTTACCGTGTACTAAAAAACCCATAACACTAGCCTGAAATTCTACGAGTCTTTGGCCCGACTCTAATTTATTAAATTCACACATCAATTACTATAATATTTCCCCCCAATTCTATGGTCCGAATATAATATAAATAATTTACACATTAATTCATTTATCACCTTGCGTCACTCAGCCAACATACCCGGACTCGCTCACCTGGCCCATATCTTAATATTTCTCGAGTCTATATCTCGACTCTAAATTTATTGGTTTCTCTCCATAATTAATTCACTACTGTGGCGTCGCTTAACCTATATACCCGAACTCGCTCACTTGATCCGTATCTCACTATTTTGGAATCCAATTTCTCAAATTTATCCATAAAGTGCCCCACATAAATCCTCCCTAATCCCAATTACTTTTTCCCATAATTTCTAGGAATAGGTGCCTCTAATTTATTTATCACTAAATAAAGCATAGAAATTAAATTAAATATAATTTCCCCCTTATACATAAAACGGGGCGAATTGTCAAAAATTTGGGACCATCGATCGATCGATCGAGCAGGTATTCTTCTTCTCCGATTCTGTTTCAGCCATTAACGAAAATTCAAGCTTTCTTATCTCAAATTCCAGTCCCAATACATCAAATTCATCATCTTTTTACCTATATTATGATCTCTAATCATCGTTTAAACCTTTTAGCATTATTGATTTTCACAAAGCTTCACCCACTCAAGAACATAAATTCCTATGGTAAAATCCCAATTGTCATTCACAAATCTGAACCCACAATCCCAATAAATTCATCTCTAACACTGGTGTTCTATTTTGGTTATAATGTCAATCAATACTGAATACTTCTATAACATCAATTGGACTGTCAAATTACTCAACCGATTAAATTTCAGAAAAACCCATTCCATGTAATAGCCCACCCAAAAATGAATTTAGTTTTTACACCTCCCATAATATGAATTGATTATCATCAAGAATAATTACAACAGTTAACCACTTGCCTGGAATCGTTCGTAGAGTCTGATCTGTTGGTGTAGAGGATGGTTAATGATGAACACTCACTCTTGTCCCTTAACTTGACTCCAAAAGATCTCCAATTGGCTCTTGATTGGCTTCCCCAAATTCCCTCTCAAGACCTAAGTTTAGAGTTGTGTTAACTGTCGTTCAACACTCCCTCAATTAGATTAAAAATCCTTAATCCCGTTTTTGGCCACATGGGCCTAATTAAAATGGCCCAAATCACCCCGTGTGGTGTCGGCTATGCCCAAAAATTCCCTGAGACTCGATAACTACCCCTGGGCACTCTTTTCTGACTATCTCTACCCATCCGGACTCAACCGCACACTCAGATTTGTCATCCGAACAATTTAACTTAAAGTTGTCAAATATAAATAATTCTTCCCACTCAAATAAATTCTCAAAATTATAAATTTAAGTTTCTCCCATTTAAATATTTTATATCTCCCAAAAATAATTAATTATTAAATCCTCAAAATTACAAGTTATTACAAAGAGGTGCCAAGTGAGGAGTTGCCAACAGAAGTAGGTGAAAAGTAATGAGGTGTCAAGCAAGGAGGTTCTAAGAGAAGCAGGTTCCAAGGAATAAGATTCCAAGTTATGGGTGCCAAATGAGCAACCCCAAAGGAGCAAGGAGATACTATGTGAACATCCCCAAGCCAAGGAGGGGGTGTCAGCCAAATAAATGAGGGAATGTTAGGCGAGCAACCCCAATAATAGTAAGGAGGTACCAAACCATAAACTCGAAGAAAACTAGGGGGTGCCAGCCAAATGGGCCTAAGTCCACCCCAAAAATAGTAAAGAGGTTCTCTATGAGCAACTCCAATACACAGACGGGGTGGTTTATGAATGGGGTCAAGCCCAGGTTATAAATAAGTTCATTTAAAAGATATTTTCTAACACATTGCTATTTTTTATACACATGAATGCTTAGAAAAAAAACTTAACAAGCAGGTCTCAAGAAGATGGCTAGTTGGGATCCCTTAGTAGTTTTGGTTTAGAGGCTAAGAGGAAAGTCCATTTAAGAAAGTTAAGGCTCAACCACTTCAATGCCTCAGGAAAGATAAAATACTGATAGTAGGATCACAAGAGGACAGTCACACACTTACATGGTCCACACTTAGTAAAAAAGGTGAGCAGTGAAAACTCTACTCACAAAGTGTTTTTTAATTTATAAACATGGGTTAGTGTCCCTCAAAGCCTCTCACGGGTTTTCAAAAATTTTGTTTATCAAGAAACCGTTTGAAAATACTTCATAAAATCATATTTTTTGGCACTACGCCCGACATATTTGCCTTTTAACTTTGGGTTACATCACATGTCTTTTGTCAAAGTGGACAAATGACAAACAGTAATATAGGATAAAAACTACAACTTAGATATCGTCAGAAATATGTTCTTTTGGAACGCACATGCCATATCAGCCCTAGTATTTACCTATAAATATAGCGCTTGGGCAAGGTCAAGTAATAACTTAATTGAAGCATTGTTACTTTGCGTAAATTTACATAGAAGTTATTATCTCCTTGCTCTTTCCTTGTTACTAAAAGTTCTTGTCTCTTTATTCCCAAGAATTGTCACTTTTAAGTGATTTTTTTTCTTCTTTGTTCTTACGAAAAAGCTCATATTTAATCATTATCTTCCTCATTAAACAATAATGAAATCACCATTTTACCAAAAAAGTTATCTCTCAACCACTTGTTCTCTTAAATCTTTGAATACCTTAATGGAAGCTTCCATTGGAGTGGATCATGCCTCATTTGATTCAATATATCATGGATCCTAGTACCACTACCCTCCTAAATATTTTATCCCAATGTTTAGATACTTTACTCATGTGATTCAGGATATATCGAGGTTACCGTCGACTCAGGAGATTGAGTTTGTGGAACTTAGTGTCGGGGACTAGACGATAGTGTAAGCGCTGTATTATATGGATCCGTCAGAGATGAGGGAGTTAAGGGTTCAGATTTAATAGATTTTTGGGCAGGATTTTTTTCGTAGGAGTACATCACCTTGGGTGCCCAGTACTGTGTCTTGGGACAATGAATCTTGATAACCAACAGAGGTTGGTGATCATGTATCGGGGGTTACTTGTTTAGATTTTACTTATTAGACGTCCCATACATGAGGCTTAGCAAGGGTCGAGAGTTGAGAGACATTGGGCTCTTGGACGTTAGTGTGATACATTGGGAATTACATGTGTAAAGATGTCACATGTCGAGCAATGAGATATTATTTGAGGCTAGCGGGGCTAAAGAGTGCAATATCACCGATTAATTTAATCTCTCAATTTATTAAAACGGTAATCGACATCCACCCATTCTCTCGAGCCATCTCAAAACATGCGATATGCCAATATACAATCGTCACACAATCTTGTTAATTTCTTCTATATAGTGTTGAAAAACCCATCGCCACTCGCTATTCAATGCAAATAAAGAACCATCACACTAATACATAGCCATCTACTTCACAATACCAAAGAACCCATAGACACCCTTATACGCACTGTCGAGACTCCTCAACACCGTGTGACACATAAAAGTTCACATTCAAGTGTACTCCTAGAGTACGGTTGTAATACCCCGTTATTTTGGGACAGATAATTTAATTAATTTGGGAGAAATAAATATTTAATTTTATTGGAGAATTATTAAATTGGCAATTGAGGTCAAAATTTGAAGATGTTAGAAAGTATTTCGAATGGTGATTCTGAGTGTGCGGTTGATTCGGGATGGGTCGAGAAAGTCAAAATGACTGTACTTGGGTCTTATTTGGGTTCCAAAATATTTTTTAAGTTCGTTTGGCTCGAATTGGAGTAACCGAATCATGTAAAGTGTGTATTATCATTTAATGTTGGGTATTTTGGGAGATAAGGCTTATTAAGCCTACGTGAAAAGCCAATCTCATTAGAGAGTAAGAGAAAGACCTAGAGAGAGAGAGAGAGAGAGAGAAGAAGAAAGGAAGAGAGAAAAGAGAAGAAAAGCTTGGGGATTCTGGCTATTGCGCGATTTTGAGGAAGATTCAAACTCTAAAACTTTGAGGTAAGTGATTAAACTTGCTAAATAATTCTTGTGCATCATTTATTTCATGATTTGTGGATAAAATTGTGGATTTTGGGAAAAATATGTTAAAACCTAGATTTTGGGTTAAATCTTACATTTGGTGTGTATATGATGAATTTGAGGTTGTAAATTAGTTAGGTTAAGTTATTTGATGTGTATTAATGTTATTAATATGATTGGGTTGAAGAATTGTGGTTGGAAGTAAGTATTTTGGAGTTTTTAGAAAGTTGGAATTCATGAAAAATGGTGTTTGGCTAAGGTAACTGGTAAGGCCGGTCGACCGCGGCCAGGGGGCCGGTCGACCGCGCCTCAAGGAAAAAGCCCACTGTCTTCGTTTTTAGGTATAATTGAAAACCGCGGTCGACCGCGGCGAGGGGGTCGGTCGACCGGGCCTTTGTTTTTTGTCCAAGTTGATATTTCAAGTTCATCCCCTTTCTTTTGGGTTTATATTTATGGACCTTCTTCCTTGTTGTATCATAGAGGGTTAAGTGATTATATCCGGGAATTGATGACCTTAGAAGGGTGAGGAGATGGTAGGGGTCTATTTAATAATGGAATTGATTGTGTAGTGTCTCTCGCATTAAGGAAATGAGAGCAGGATTAGTAGATGATAGAATGTGAATGTTGGGGTCTTATTATTTGATTTTTAGAGAATGCGAATTTAAGTTATCGTATATATTTAGTGGGAAATCCTCTTAGCATCGAGGTTAATAATTGAGGAATAATGATTGTTGATCGATGTGCATTCAGATATAGAGGGTATCCTTAAGGTTGATTGAATTGGGAGACTAATCATACAAATAGAAGTGATGGATGAGTAAATTTCAAGTGAGGGGTCGCACTATGAAATTTATGGGATATTATGTGAGTTAACGATGGTTACTATATCGAGAGTAATATACTTATAAATGAAATTACTTCCTTCATACATACGAGTGTAAAAGAGTATGTATGTCTATATGGCATGATATAAAGACCTTGTGTGATGGTTTTGCATTTATAAGATGTGATAGTATATATATATATATATATATATATATATATATATATATATATATATATATATATATATATATATAATGTGAATGATATGTATATTTATTGTGTGAGCATACCCTCCAGTGCTATCATGGGAAGTTGCGCGATGTGGGTGAGGCCCATGGCTTGAGGAGAAGGGTGAGTATAGTCCCCAAGTCATAGTCGTCCATTATTATTTGGGGGTGAGAAGTCTTGGGTATGATTCGTTCTCACTTTACGATTAGGAACTATGGCTGCTTCCTATACATTGTGATTTGTTTTATTACCATGGTGGTGTGATAATAGTCCGATATATGGTAACCTGGGATAAAGAGTGTAATTCTTGGAAGATGATAGCATTGTGAATTATTTTCTGTATATCCATGTGTGATTGGATTTTGGATATTTATATGTACACTAAGTGTGTCATGTGTACTAAATTGTTAGAATTATATGATTGTGCTTCGTAACTAGAGTAAAGTTATAGACCCTTAATGGTTCGGAGAATTATCTTATTTATGTGTTTAGATATATTTCTCCTTATATGTATTCGTAGTTATGTGTGGGGTACCGAGGGCGTAATGGACCTCAACGACCAACATTATCAAGGAGTAGTGTATCGGGGGGTTCCTTATTTGGATTTTTCTTGCGAGACATCCCACACACGAAACGCAGTGCAATGTTGGGAGTGGGGATAAGTTTAGTCCTTAGTACTCAGTTTTATATGTTTTAGTGAAACAAGGTTGTTTGAGAATTAACTGCAGTAATATATAAAATAAGTAATTTGGGTTATATGCATCGTGCATTGAGGGCATAATGAATCTCGATAATCAACATTGTCAAGGAGTAGTGTATTGGGGGGTTCCTTATTTAGATTTCGCTTTGCAAGACGTCCCACGCACGAAACGGAGTGTAGTGTTGAGAATTGGGAGAAGTTTAGTCGTTAGCACTTAGATGCTTATAACTCGTGCAAGTTAATATCTAGAATTCGATAAATTCTAGTAAGAGTATATGTATATGTATAATTAAGTTCAAAATTTTAGACACATATTTGGGTTTACGGTAGAATCGGGAATTGATGGTTATGTTTTAGATGACGGTTTACGCGAGTGTAGATTTGGGCGTAGATTAGATTAATTTGTCCCTAGAATATTTGGGAAATTATTTTGAGGATCACGTGCATACGCTTAGGTGCGCGCTCTAGTTGAGAGGTGATTTGGATTTTCTGGAGAGTGCGACTCCACTTTAATCATGTTATAATGCATTTATAATTATTATGCATTTTAATTAACTTGCTAAAATGTTTTCACACCTCGGACTATGACCCGTTTATATTTTCTCTTGCTTTATATATTGTATTAATTTTTGTGTTCCCCCCCAAGGACGCCATTGATGTTTCGTATTTAGTGTCCTCGTGGAGTTGTGGCAGTTGCGGACTGTCGCGGGATTGTGTTATAGTCGTTTCCTATCTTTTGTGTATCTACAGTAGGATTCAGTTTGTATATCGGGTTTACACCCAAGAGTTGTAGATGTAGCACTTTGTTTATATTTTTCTTTTAACGGTTATGTATTGTCTGTGACCCGACAGCATATTCGGGTATTTCATTTGTGTATTTTTGGTGTACTATAGAACTATTCTCTCTTTATCATAGCGTCTGTGTGTCATTATCATGTTAAGTGGTTATTATACTGTTGGTTGGTTATTGCATTGTATGCATTAAATTTTTTTGGCACGCTCTTTTTATAGTAATGGGTAGTTAGTTGTGTTTATTTTTGTACGCTCAGTAGATGATGAGAATGATCCACCTGATATTCATGATTAATTATAGTATAATTGGCCACCCATTATTATTTTAAGCGGGGTGTCACAATGGCAATACAAAAGTGTCCTCATTTTCGGCATACACCATATATACTTTCAAAATATAATAATAAAGATACATTTATTTAACCCTAAGATCCTAAAATCTAATATTTCTAGACTACATGCATATGGAATCTCATAAATAAATTCCAAACATGGACCCCCCCTCCGATAGATGGATGTCTACATTAAGAAGTCAGGGAAACCAAACAACTACCAACACTCCAATCTAAACACCAAATAATCTCACTCAATTCATTAATATTTTGGGAACTTATTGACTTTGTTAAGCTCTCAGACTTAGGAGTGACTCAGTACAATTTCATAGTTCTATAAATTCCCTTTTCAACAATTCATTTTGTGTACGAATTAGAGTGACAGTTCATGTGTACTTGACTTTTTACTCAAAACACTAACACAGAGGCCACCAGGTGCTTCTCAGATCAATTTGACTTTGGTCAACTCTTGAACATGGTAGTAGCTCGATGCACATTCATAGGGCTCTGAACACTATTTCCAATGGTCCCGATTGTGCATGATTCGGATTTATGGTTTACATATTACGCCAGTTTTTCCAAAAAAATGTCATTTTCAGATTTCCTATAGACACCCATAACCCTCTACCTATCGATGGAGGCTTACTTTACTTAGCCATCAAGCCAGGGTATGCTGATTCGGCGACCCCCAAACCATCAAATTTTACGTTTAAGGGGGCCATGACCTCATTCCCAAGGACCCCTTTTTCGAGATCTGAAGAGCTCCTGCCTCGAAATCATACACCATTTTCTAAAAACATCATTGTCATAATATTCTCTCCACTTTTTCTTACATCACTTTCACCCCACCTTTGACATCCGCTTCACCACCACTCCATTACCATAAAAAAAAAACAGCCCACTTCAGCTCAAAAATTTATAGTAAAGTTTCATAGAAGGTCTACTTCAATCATTTTGTAAATCATTTAATTATTGTCATTTATCACACTCTCTTTACTCTTAGAATATATTTCCCTTTATTTTTACTTTTTCACCTTAACAATCCTTTTTTATTACTCATATACGTAAGAGTATAATTTCATAAATCTAAAAAGCCAAAATGAGGATTTAATTCTTAAGCCCGAAATTAACAAAATTTCCTCCTCTTTTCCCTAAACTTTCTCCACTTATGAACACTTCCCAAAAAATTAAAGATAATACTAGTTTTGCATTCATGGGTTAAGTCCTACTCTTGCATGTTATCGAACTACGTGAACTTCGATGTCATTTTTGACTATGTAGGCATCTCGAGTCTTCATCGGGAGTTGATTCCTATTTTCTTATTTTATTTAACTTTCATATGATCATATATATATATATATACTAGTTTATATGTTCCTATTAACTCCGTCTGACATGCATATTCACTTCCCTATAGTGAATCAAGATTCGGTGTGTTGCTCACATTGCGTTATATTCTCATATTTTTTATTCTTTTTCATTTTTGCAATCCTCTCAGACATGCATATCCATTTTTTCATAGTGTATTATGATTCGATATATTTCACATAGCGTATTCTTTCTCTTTAATATATTTTTAGCAGCCCCGTCAGACATGCATATTCCATTCCTCGTGACATATTTTGATCCGGTGTGCTGCTTATAGTTCAGCTACTTTTTAGATTATCTTCTTTCTTTTTATTCATAAACCTCAGAATGATGCATCTCATTCTTTTCCATGACTTAAGTATGACTGATTTCGAGTTTTCATTTATTTCACTCCACACACATCGCACATAAATTACGTTTTGGAGAAAAAGAAGAATAACCCATGAGAGACCGAAAGGGCGGAATGGGTGACTAACACCTTCCCATTCGGTAACTTAGTCCTCAAACCCGTGATCTATTTGGTTTCGTATAAATCAGTTTGTTTTTTATGTTGTTTTTTTAGGAATGGCTACATTTTTTGCTTGTTTTGAGAAAAATAGGTTGGCGCCTCCATTTCCAATATTTTCACCCCTTCGACGATGACCAATTTATATCCATAGAAGCCCTCGAAGATCGTACGAATGGCATAAAGAGGACATTATTTCGTGATCTACGCACGCATTATTATCTTTCTAGGCGAACGCGTGTCAAAAAATCCCGGATGGGACCAGTGGTGACTCTGCTGGGGACTTATTTTTACAGGACTACACTTTATTTCACATGGGCATTTATTTTCGTTTTTATCCTATTAATTCTTATACATTTGTGTATATACCGCACTTGTATATTCTTCCTACTCTGATACTTACATGTTTTATATATGCTTTGCTCATATCATGTTATCCATATGTATTCTTATCTCCACTGTGCTCTTTTTTATTATTTATTATCAGATGTATATACCACCTTTTCTATTACATGCTTCATACTTTATTAACTTGTATGTAGTTACCATGTTCATTCCACTTACTCACATTTTCTCATGCTCCATATCACTTTTAGATATCCATGTTTACTAACACACACTCACACATTATTATCACTTGTATATAGCCACATGATTGATCACATGCTTCACACACGACTTGTGGATGTCCATGTTAAGTCTTACTAGCAAACCCTTCCACATTACTCTTGCTTGTATGTATCTAAATATTTTCTTAACTCACACATATTCCCATATCACTCTCACTTCACACATACCTTTCTCCCACTCATAATCACATATCTCATATTTTATATATACCATCATGCTTTTCATAAGATCCATTCTTCGTGTATATACTTGCTAGCTTCACTCTCCTTATTTAGCTCCCTCATCATGTGTCGCTCATATTTATTTCCATGCTTTACTTCATGCTTAGAAGTAATACTTCTCTCGCTTAGCATACATAAATATCTCCATAAAACACTAACTAACACTCATTCATGTTTGCACAGTACATTAGGTAAGCACAACATTATGACTAAAAAAAATTCCTATACTGGGGGATCACTTCGAGATGGGTCCCGGTCTTATGGGGCGCAGTTCACCTAAGAGATATGATTCCCACCTCCCATTGTCCTTATACCTTCAACGTATATCAAATGTTCCCTCGTATCATACCGCTTGATCGACTCACGGCGGGATATATATAGTAGGGAACTCATTCATGCAAGTCGAGTATATTGAATTCTCTCGCACACGAGCCATCTTCACGAGGTATATCATGAGGAAATTCACATATACTCGGCTATATCAAATGACTTATACACAAGTACTGATGAATGATTACCCTTATAGTCAAGAGGTAAATTATGGAAGTCGGGCAAAAGGGGAAACCTTCCCACTAACCTCCTAATGCATCAACCTCATATAGGCATCCACCATAGGACACTCATACCTAGTTTACCATTTTCAATGCAAAAATTTACCAAAATTTTGGGTCGTCTTGACGCTTGAATTTTTATGCTATTTTGCACATTTTTTTAAAATGGGATCTTGTCTGTGAATTTTAAAACATATCATAATGTGTCCTTCATCACGTATCTCACCTTTTCACAGCCTCGGGTCTTGACCGGCTTTTCATTTACGTCCAAGGTGGAGCATAATACAAGTCAAATCTAATAATAATAACTACACTAGGGAGTTTTCCTTTCTCCCTTTTTTCAAAAAATACCAATAATATTTTCTCCCTTTTTCAAAAAAATACAAAAAATAATCCTTTTCCACTAGAATATACAAAAAAAAAATTGTCTCAGGTTCAATTGAAAACACTTGTTTTGTACTGGGTCCTTATTGTCTTAGATCCGTTATCAATACACCTCGGAGCTCTACCACCTCCTCTGCTACCTCCACAGAACTTGAGCAATCCCTCCGAAGACTTTTCATGGAAAACATTCATCATAATGTGAATGCTCAACTAGACCTGATGACAATCCTCACTCACCTTAGCACTAAGATTGATAATCTCCAGCAAGATTCTCTAGAGATACAATAAAATAGGTTTCAGATAGTCGAGGCTCTTGATCCTGACGCCGTCTTCCCCCATGCGATGGGTCCATAAAATATAGATCAAATGTGGTTTCCATAAGAGTACCAACATGTCCTGTGTGTCCCACCTACTAATTGACAACCGCCATCTCAGTTGACGATGTCGAACCTCACCCATCCAAGGGATAATTTTCCAGTGCCTATTCCTATTGATCCCGAAGAGGAATGATTGAACAAGGTTAAGGAAGACCTCAAATTATTTTCCCGCGGGGTTAACCATTTCAAGATCTCAGGGAACTACTACACCCACATGTCTCCCTACCAGAAATCTCTATTGCTAAAAAAGTTTAAGATGTCAGATGTCAAAAAGTTTAGAGGTAGCGGATCGCCTACTATACACCTTCCTATAAATCACTGCTATGACTCTCATTAGAGCATCCGAAGAAATAATGGAATAAATGTTCCATCACACTCTTAAACAAAGTGCTTTCGAATGGTTCTTGTCATTGGAAGAATCCAAAATTCATAATTAGGAGGATGTAGCTCAAGAATTCATGGCCTAATACAAATACAATGAGGATTTATAAGTAACTCACCGAGACCTTGAACTAATCTAGTAGAATCTCAGGGAATGGGTCAGTACCGTTATCGAATGATGGAGATAAAAGGCCTCCATATGACAAACCGACCGTCCGAGGAAGAATAAATGAGAATTGTGAAGAAAAATTTACAATCACATATTCGAACCTCTATGAGAACTCAGTACTACTCTCATTTCAGAGCCTTCCCAAAGGAAAAGGTCGAGATTGAAGAAGGGATAAGCCGAGTTTGAGCTAAAGAGACTAACAAGGTAGTTCATTCCTCGTAAGTTTGATAATCGAGATAACACTTCTTTATCAACCATCAATAACATTTCTCAACCTGCTACATCATGAACACCCGAAGATCATCCTTCACTAGTCAAAAGATAATACACTAAACTTCATGCCCCCTATCAAAGGTTTGCATGTTCTCCTATCTCAAAACCTCATAAAGCCTCTGCAACCTTACCCATTACTAGTCCCACTCCAAGTAACTTCAAGCACGATGAGTATTGTGATTTCCACTAAATTGTCGAGCACACCACTGGCCAATTTTTCCACCTAAAGAACTTAATTAAATTACTCATTGATAAGGGGGACATTGCTCCTCTAGCGAACCCTAATCCTAATACTTCTTAAAACCCTATGCCAGCACATATTACTAGGGTGAACTCTATTCTTCTAAAGTAAATCCAAATTTTGATTCTTCCACCAGAATGTGGCCAATCAATACACCCAATCCGTATGCCAGTTTCCTTAAATCCCACAAAATTTGTCCTTCTTTCCTTACGCACCTAAAAAATGCATCAGACGAAACCTTATATTTCCTAATAAAGGCCTATATTTCCATTTGAACCCTTTCAGAAATAGGGAGCGTGGAGATATGAACAGTTTTGAACCAACTCAAGGAATTACCACCAGCGATGACCTTCAAAGAAGATAGTTATGAAAAAATCAATGATGTATACATGGAAGCCCAGTAATTGTCCTTATAATTTGATGATTGGTTTGTATCAACATAGGAATTCAGAATGGATGATATCATGCACATGTCATGTTCGATGAGTTTGTCAAGGCGAAGTAAATATGTACAATATCCAGAATGCTCACCATCCTAAGGGTCATGGGTTACCTGGTTCCCGCATCCCAAAACTTCTTTGTTGAGTAGGAATATTTGTATGACAAAGAAGTTAAAGTCGTAGAGTGCATAGATTTCCCATAGAAAGACATTATTGTTACCACTAAGTGGGGCATTGATTCATATATCTCAAATGATGAATCGGATAGTAGGGATGTCGACACATTTCCCTCGTTATATGGGATGATTTATTTTGAAGATTTTTTAGGGAGAATTAATGGGATATCCATAATGCCATAGGTGGATGAACACACTGTATTTTATATCTTCCCTGCATCCTTAAATCATATGACTCGATCAGGGCAATAATATAGAGACACGATTCTTCCATCAGTGAGAACGTGTATGGATAAAAGAAAAAGCGAGTTGATGAAGAACTCCCAATGCCAGAAATGTTAGTCAAAGAAAGTAAACTCCTTCAAAAACTCAAGAAAACCCAAGATAACATCACTTCATGGAGGATTTTCATGTCCTCATAATTGAATAGAATCGCTCTGATCAAGATCCTCAGAGGACCCATAGTTCCTACTACTATTACCCCAGAAGAAATCATCAATGTGGTTGGATCTTTACCCGTGATAAGGCTCATCTCCTTTACCGATGAGGAAATTCCTAAGATCAGTCCTCATCATAACTATGCTCTCAATATGTCAATACAAATCATGGTAAAGACTGTTTCATTGGCACTTTTTAATAATGGGTCCACTCTGAATGTCTATCCATTAAGAACTCTCAATTGTCTCAGGATAGAAGTCAGTGATCTTACCCCACACTTTCATCATCTTGCGTGCCTATGATAACACTCGTTAAGAGATTATGGGTTAAATAAAACTGACGTTAGGTCCTGATAGTATATCTTTCAAATCGAGTTTCATGTCATGAATATACCAGCTTGTTTCAATTTGATCGTTAGTCATCCTTGTCGTCACAGTATGCACTCCTCCCTCCATCAGAAGCTGAAATTCTTTGATAATGATCTTGTCATCACTATTATTGGGGATGATGACAACTATGATGGCATCAGCAGAAGTAATTCTTCTTTGGAAATCTAGCATAGGGCAAATGACATACTTGTCTCAGGTTTCAAAATTGATCCACTACCCGTCCCAATCGATGAAAATTTTAAAGACAAAGTATTCCCAGAGCATAGCCCCCATGGAAACATCAATGTGATCCATATGTTAAATAATATGCACTTCATGCTAGAACTGGGGCAAGGTCGCCTCTAATATGAGATTCATTAATTAATACTTCTTAAATAATCTTTCCCCCTTGCGGTCTGGGTGACCAACCATCACCAGCTAAACTCGTGGCATTCCATCATCCGTATCAAAAAAATATCTAGAAAAAAGAAGAAGTAATCTCAGAGGCTCCTTAAATGGATGATTTATCAATTAAGGTGAAGATTTACCCTTTTATGGTTTCCTAGAACCATGGTACGCCCTTATTGAAAAGAAACTGAAGATGTGATTGGAAATCTTCTTTGGAGACAAAGTCACCGGGATTAAGACCGAAAGCATGAAGTGAAACCTCTGACCATCAAATATGTGGAAAGAACTAAAAAATCTAAAGGCGGTGACAACGATGAGACATTTGGTCTCTATACACCGAGGATTGATATTTGTATAATCCACACCAAGAATGAGCCATATAACCCATTTGCCTAGATCGTTCCTACTAAAAAACCACTCCTCAACTAGCACGATGTTCCTATCAACCCATCTCTGACCAGCCTGAACCCTACTATTCACCCCCTATAAGATGAATCTGAATTTATCCCCTCTTTTTATATTACTGATATGATTATAAATGAGACCTCCTTTGATGAGGTTTCTATTAATATATTTTTAAAAAATGTGTCTAATGAAATGAATGAAGATTTTGAGTATCTTATTGTGCCTTATATTATTTGCATTGACTATAGTCAAACCATTTTTTATGATGATCTAATAAATGAAAAAATCTTTACTGATCTCAATAGGGGAAAAATTAAACATCATAACCGAGTTCAAACTAATCATGATAAGACTATTATTATTAATCTTGATTCTAGCAGAATTCCGCAGGAGATTAGGATAGGTTCCACCCTCAATGAGAATGAGAGGTCATAATTCGAAGAAGTTTGAAAGAATCGAGGACGTCTTCGTATGGTCCTACGACGACATGCCTGGCATTCACTCGGAGATCATGTAGTATGAAATTACTACCCCTCCAGAAAGTAAGCCTGTCATGTAAAAATTAAGAAATCTCTAGACTGAGTGACCCCTCAACGTCAAAGACAAAGTGGTAAAACGGTTCAACATAGGTTTCATCCGTGTGGTCAAATAGCCTACATCGATTGCAAACATCATTCTAGTGTCAAAATTGAGAGGCAAAGTTCGCATGTGCGTTGACTATCAGGATCTGAACAAATCATCCTCAAAATATTATTACCCTTTGCCCAACATAGAGATATTTATTGATAGCACGGGCAGTCATGCCCTTAAGTAATTTATTAATGGTTTTTTTTACAACTAGATTAAGATGTATCCCATAATGGATACACTAAGAAAGGACATCCACAATCATCTTTCATAATCTTATCCACATAGAGGTTGAAGTCTATGTTGATGACAAAACAACTAACCCTCCATCGAGCTTTTGGGGTTTTACCTTATATCTCCTTATCCATCTTGGGGATAGGTGCTCGCATGCGCGATGGAGAGAGATAGAGAGAGAGGTCTCGAATCCTTTCCAGGAACGCTTTGGACCTTGTCTATTTGGGGTGATATAAAGAGATAGAGTTGCCGGCCTATTTCACACAAAATAGGCAAAAGAACATGTTGTCACCTTGAGAGAATGGCATCAAAGACAAACTGATGCTTGCAAAAGCAATTAAATCAGAGATTTAGGGGTTAATTTATGAAATGGGAAAGTGTTAAGCACCCATCCCTCCCTCTCGATCTCTCATGGGCTTATGATACTATTTTTCTTAATTTGTTCGTGAAGTGTGTGTGCGTGTATATATAAGTGGAGATTGAAATCACTCTACTCGCATCAAGGAAAATACGAGGTGAGGTCATCATAAGGAATGTTCCCAAAATAAAAATTATAAAATATTATGTGTGCACTTATCGAGATATTGATCATTATGATGAAACAATAATATTTGTTAGATAAGACGCAAGTATGAATCACAAGTATGATATATATGAATAATATATAGATAAAATAGGAAAAATATGAAAATATGACTCGAGTCTCGAGTTTTAGCCCGAGACGCCTATGTAGGCTATAAAGGCATAAAAATCCACGTAGTTTGCATGTGGCATGATGATGTGGTTTATCCCATAAATTCAAATGGGGATTTTACTATATGTGTGTGTAAGAAAAAGGTGTTTTTAGTTTCGAGAGAATGTTGTGAAATATCTGGTTGGAATTTATAGGTGTAACCCTCTTTTTCTTGTTTTGGGTTTTTATCAAAAATATATTATGTGAAATATAACTAATAAAGGACTAAAGATTAATATGTGTATGATCTACATTAAAAGATAAATTACGGATTTATATAACTAATGCGAAAATAAAGGAATTTAAAGAGAGAAAAGAATGTTTGGTTCTTCTTTGGAGACTTGGAGATTGATCTTAATTGATGATGATCTTTCTTGACAGTGAATGAAGAATGTAGGAGGATTATGCTAAATTGGGTGTGAAAGTAATGGTAATGAAAGGTGAAGAAAGGTTTCAAACAAGGAAACCTCATTGACTTAAGAAGAATTTTGTTGAGATCACTAAAGTTGATGTTTCCGTGGTGACTTGGAAGGTGAGATCATGCTCTCCTTATATAGGGCCAAGGGACTACCGATCATAATATTTCTCACCTTGCGTGTTGGTAGGTAACCCTAGACACACTATCGATAGGCAGGGAAATGGATCTGCTACTTGGTACTCTTGTGCAGATTTTTTTTAAAAATGGTCATAAAATGCCATCCGTAAGTCCAAATCGAGCATGGGGCGTACCATTAAAATCTTTATTCAAAGACCTTTAAGAATCCTTTTCGTTGCTCCTGGTTCCAGGAGTTGACTTTAGGTCAAACGAGGCTCGAAAGCTCTCGTCGATCCTTAGGACTTGAGATTGTCAAACGACTATGGATCGTTTATCCAAACCATAAGTCAGAATCATAATCATGGTAGAACATTGGAAAGGTAATACAAGGCACTTCGATCTTTGAAAGATCTTCTCTCACTACAGAGATTTGACTTTGGTCAAATGGGGCCCAAAAGTGCTTGGTGACCTTTCGGAGTAAAAAGGATCATTCATCCGTATCGTAAGGTTGATTCGCGCACGGGGTGGACTGTTGGAAATGGTATTTGGTTCCTTTTAGATATCCATTATTCCCATTGGAGATGAGGAGCTGAATTTGATCAAATAGGGCCCCCGACAGCACTCGGGGCCTTTCGAGTCGATTTTAGGATGAAAATGGATATTTTGTCCGAATCGTTATGTCATTTTGTGCAAGGGGCAGACCATTGGAAAGGGTACCATTTGAGGATTCATTAAGATTTTTCTCTGACGATAAAGTTGATTGGGGTAAAATTGGGGCCCGATATATTTTTTCCGAACCGTTTTGCTGATTCATAAATGGGATGGACCATTAGAAAGGGAATTCCAAGCCCTTCAAAGATTCATTGAGCTTTTGCTCTAGAGAGGTCCCAAAAGCATCGATTGTCTCTACAACAATACTCAAAGTATGACCTAGGATTTATAGTGAATTGGGAAGGTGCTAGGGACCTAAGAAGAGACTTAGGGGGTCCTAGAATGTGGTATCTACTGAGCCCCTAGACGGGTGAGCTTGGAACAAATGAAAGCCGTCAAATAGACAACACATGATGTTTTTGGAAAAAGGTCAATTATGTGGACCAATAGGACAAGGATGACCATTTCAGATGGTCAAAGTAGATTTTAAGGACCTAAGGTAATGTCGTGGATTGATGATTCTACGGTTCGAGGTCAATTCTGAATACCTAAAATTATGACGACTAATTCAACGGGTCGAGGATAATTATAAAGACCTAAAATTATGGCCCTATTTCTGCAGGTTGAGGTTAATTCCAAAGATCAAAAGTTTAGGCGACCAATTCTGCGATTCGAGGTCAACTCTTCGAACCTAACATAGTGGCGACTAATTCTACAAGTCAACGATAATTTTGTGGGCCTTTAAGTACTGGCGACCAATTCTATGGGTCGAGGTTAATTATGCGATCCTAAAGTTGCGGCTACAAATTTTGCAGGTCGAGGTCAATTCTGAGTGCCTAAAGTAGTGGCAACCAATTCTGCGAGTCGAGGCCAATTTCGCGAGCCTTTTAGTAGTGGCCACCAATTATGCGGGTCAAGGTCAATTATGAGGATCTAAAGTAATGGAGACCAATTAAGAGGGTCGAGGTCAATTTTGTGGGCCTAAAGTAATGGAGGCCAATTCTACGGGTCGAGGCCAATTCTACAGGCCTAAGCTTTAGGCGACCAATTTTGCGGGTCGAGGCCAATTTTGAAGGCCTAAAGTTTGGGCGATCAATTTTATGGGTCGATGTCCATTTTGGTGTTCTAAAGTTGGGGCGACCAGTTCTGTAGGTCGAGGTTAATTCTGAGGACCTAAAGTTGGTGTGACCAATTCTGTAAGTCGAGGTCAATTCTATGGACCTAAAGTTGGGGCGACCAATTCTGCAGGTCGAGGTCAATACTGAGGACCTAAAGTTTGGGCGACCAATTTTGTGGGTCAAGGCGAATTATGCAGGCCTAAATTAGAGGTTGCTCTTCTGGGGAGCCTTTTATACTTGCAGTTTTGTTGAGTACTGTGTTGTTTTGAGATTCTATTAGGGAAATACATTCACCTGAGGATTATGTATTTTAAGAGGAGATAGCCTTAGTCTAGAGCCTTAGTCTGGAAAATTCCACTTGGGATTTAGGAGGGTATTATGTAATCCTGATAGGGAAGCATTTGATTTTGTGTCCCGCTAAAGATTGTGTTTCTTTAATATGTTGTTGATATGCTTATAGCTCCATTGGGGAAGTTGATTTGGAAGTTATGTTGGGGGAGTCCCATTCTAGGGTTTAAATTGGGAATAGAAATGTAGTTTTAATCTGAATGGGTGATTTTGAGATCTTGAAAAGTGTTTTTTTGTGAAGGAATGTTTTAATATTTATTTAGCAATTTTAGGAAATTTTTCAGAGAATATTTGGAATTTTCAGCGATTTTTTATACAAAATTTTCAGGGGGATGTCGATCGGCATGGTTCAAAGGATGCAGTTTGGAAGGCATGGTATTTTGTTCTGCCTTGGGAAGCGGAATAGGAAGGTTCCAATCAGTGGGTGTCAGGGAACTGCCGATCGGCATGCCCCTTGGCCTCTTATAAAAAGGCGAGAGTTCTCCTCATTTTTCACAGCTTCTAGCATTCAGATCCTCTACCCTTTCTTGCTAATATCCGTTTCAAAGACTTTTTCCATCTTCGAGTCTTAGAAATGATAGTTGTTTTGGGTAGCGTAAACCACGTGACATGGTTGGGCATCGACGATTGGGCAAACTTAGAGTGGTGGGCTAGGATACCCGTGGCATTAGGCAACAAAAATGCCTTCATGTTGTTCATGCTAGTTACCGATGATTGCACTCTTCTGCGTGAGCCTAAGCACCACCGTTCGTCTAGGGTAAGGAACCCAATTGACTATGTAAGTATGATGACCCATGGCATTCTCTTTCTTTTGTTTCCTTGAGTTGTCAAAAGGTTTATTTATTTTGGCAGACTAACACAACTTCGATGAGCTTGTGTTCCCGGGGGATGACGGGGTTTAACGATGTGTGGGAGAACCTTCCGATGGTGGTGTGTTGGGAAGTTTCTTCTATAGGTTTTGGGCATTTGGCATCTGCTTTGGATGAGATGTCGCGCTCTATGGATATTCTATGTGCTCTAAGGGGGAGGTGGTGCAACATTACCCACATCATTTATTTTGTATTTGGGGAGATGACGGTGACTCCCATTGACGTCCATCAGCTACTTAGATTGACTGTGAGTTTCCAAATTGAGGTGGACCGGTCTTTGAGGGTGACACCTGAGGCGATTAGGGTTGCGTTAGGAGGCTTTGATAGGATAGCCGATCCGCATTTCTACTCTACATGAGACACTTTTGTTTCGGAGGATTGATGAGACGGATGAGTTGCAAGTGCGGTAGATGGTCTATTTATTTATTCTTCTTCTGTTATGGGGGGGTTTAGTGGCATTGAGTGGCGACATTCTCCATTTATGGGGTTTTTTTTAATTTTTAGGGATATTTTTGAATATCCCTCTTTATGACTGGGGGAGCTTGATGTTGGCGACCCTTTATTCTTCTTTGAATGCTTTCAATCGGTGCTGCCAGTATACTTTTATTGGGACCGTGTATCTTAAGGAGGGAATTCTCGCACTTTTCTCTTTGTGTATTTTCTTGCATTTTCTTTTTGATTTTTTCTAAATGTTTATTCTTGTCCTTTCGAAGATGTGGTTTAATGAGGTGATCTGGTTCAATGCCCGTCTAACTGGTTTACATGATGAGGAGGTGGTGGAATTCTACTGGATGTACCGGTGGGAGAAGTCTAATAGGCAATCAAAGCAATCTCCATCTCTGTCGGCACTACGTCAGGCCTTGAACACCCTAATGAGATACCAGGTTATTCCTTTTCCTTTTGAATCCTTTTTTTAGATTTTCTCTTTTTTTTGCAAGCATTGATTTTATTGGAAATTGCTCGTGACACTCTATCCCTAGGCAATGGGTGTCTAGTATACGGGGGTGACTGGGGTGAATGCATAGATGCACCGACTGTTGGGACACGAGTTTTGCTACTCTTAGTACTTGAGGAAGAGAGATATCCGACAGATAATGGAGTACGAGGTGGTGGTCCCACAAGCGGCGTCCCCGATGTAGATGAGGCGAGTGAGGGAGATCTCGGAGGTGGGTAGGGCGATAGCGATGGTTAGCGATCCCTACTCGTCATATACGGATATTGCGATGACTTATGACTATCTCGACTATACGATGAGCTGGCTAATACCTTCCTATATCTATGTTGTGGTGAACATGTAACCGCCTCCTACGGCTTCAGAAAAGGGTACGAGTCGACAGGTGGGGTCTGCCCAGCACAAGTGGTGCATAATCGGCATCAGCGGCAGCTGGGGTTCCATTCATTCAGCTCATCCCGCCTCCGTGTAGCTTTCGATTAGTTGGAGGGGGATCGCTACGCATGCAGCACCATCCTAATGCAGTGGATCCAGGGGTGATGGGGATGACAGAGGATGTCATTTGGACAGAGGTATATCTCTTTTCTTTCTTTATCCATATCTCACTTTTTCTTTGCTTTAGACTGACTGATTCTCCCTTTATCTTTCTTGTTTTGCTTGCAGTATGTTCGGGTGTCATCTACTTGGCTCAAGGACATCTGGGACTAGGTGGCCTCAGTAACTGCGCACATCAGGGACTCAATCCCGGTTCCTTCTTATATGGTGTCGTCTACTACCTTTGAGGATGGATCTTGATTGGGGAGTGGAGGCTCCACAACTCTCCGCCGTCGGAAACACGCTCACCGTAGGGATGGGGGGTCGTACAGAGAGTGATGAGAGATTGAGGGTTTTCAATCTGAGTCCCGCTCTCTTTTTTTCTTTTTCTATATTTCTTCTTCTTTTCTTGAAAAAATGTAATGAAGCAAGTGGCAATTTATATAAAATGAATGAGATTTTTATTTATTTATCTTTGTCTTTAAATGAATTAATCTACACACACTTTTTACTTTATGGCTGAGACCGTAAATAGGATGGGACTTTTTAAACAACTCAAGGGAAAGTTTATTTTCAAAAATAATGAGTAAAAATGGATAACGTCGGAAGAAACAACCTGAATTTTTTTGAAATAATGATTTATTTTTTTTAATTTTTTTATCTTAACAAAAAGGGAAAGATAGAGTTTTCCAAAATAAGTGGGGTGTCGATCGTCATATCCCATGTCCTGCCTATCAATAGGTGAGTCCAGTCAAATCACCCTAAGGCTTTGATTGCACTTTCAACATCTTCAAAGTACTTAGTGGGGTAGCCATTTATATGGATTCCACAAATTTCTGGGTTTTAGAAAAGGTTTCTATGTATAAAAGGTGGT
Source organism: Sambucus nigra (assembly GCA_949130495.1). Taxonomy (NCBI): domain Eukaryota; kingdom Viridiplantae; phylum Streptophyta; class Magnoliopsida; order Dipsacales; family Adoxaceae; genus Sambucus; species Sambucus nigra. The sequence goes on from OX422217.1 coordinate 386,531,063, forward strand.
AAGGTGTTGAGGTTTTTTCACACATTCACATTTTCTCTTCTTTCTTGCTTATTTCCTACCTACTATCTTATTATCTTCCAAAATGGCCCTTCCCACGAGTGTAGAATATGCATTATATCTCAAGAATTTGGAAGATATATGTTCGTATAATGTAGATTACATCGCTTTTAACTTGCGTCGATTCTCTTTGGGGCTCAATCGTCCCATCAACTGGAACATGTTGGCAGCGACAGCACAATTTTGGTATCATCATGTTTTCCTCTTTGGCATGGATGAGTTATGTTTGACCAATGAGAAGTTTTTATCCATGATGGAGGTTAATCCCAGTGTGGTGGCGGCTATGCCTGAATTCTCTCGGTCGCCTCGGGTGCTATTAGGAGGACTTATCCACATCTCTCCTTTGGCGGCTCGGCCATTGGTCACTAGGGGAATGATTTCTCTCCTAACTGTCCTATATTATGTTCATCTACGGGATTTCAATGATGTTGTCCATGCCGGATCTATTGCCTAGAGCTTAACTTTAAAGCTACTGCTGGTGATTGGGAACTTGGTGGTGGAACCTCAACTGGCTGCCATTACAACATGGATGTCATATCATCGCAATCCTATGATCGTGATAGTACTAGAGACCCTAAATGGTCTAGATGCTTGGCAGAAAGGTCGTTCAGATTTTTGACTAGGAAGCCCGATTATGCTATTTATGTAGCTGTCTGGGATATTTCGTTTGGATATCCCCCCTGAATATCACTTGGAAATTATGTTGAATTTCTTCACTCATTATTTCATCATCTTAATCCCATCCATAGAGAACTGGGTAAACTAGTTTATGGATCACATAGCTTGATGTCTACTCTGGTCAGTGTCGTAGTGAGGGGAGTTACAGCCCATTTTGGAACTAAGGGAATACCAGTACGTTCTGGCAAGAACTTCTTGATTGATCGATCGGACCAAGAGTGTCGACCGATCGATCGACCCCTTTCTTCGATCGATCGATCCGTCCCGAAAAATAGCATGTTATTCCCATTTTCGTTTAATTGGGATAAAATGCATAGGAACCCTTGAATATTATTTAAAGAGCATAATGGGTCATAAAGAGGACCACTAGGGTCTAAGTAGATTACTATTGCATGAAATTTTACATGGGATGAAACCAAGGGTTAACGGGGGGTTTATTACATATCAAAAATCATTCACGCGTTAGTTATGGAATTGAGATGCTTATAAATGTCTTAGACTAGTAGGTTAGAGAGGGTGAACCTAATGAAATTATCTTTAGCGAAAGAGAATACTTCGAGAGACGAGAAGTAAGTATGAAATTATTATAATTGAGAATAAACGAGACGAATTATTTATGCGAGATAATCGGGTAAAATTGTACTAAGTACGGTTAATAATTATTATTATAGGTCGTGGGCGAATCTAATTGGAAAATGAGAATATTTATATATATGACCAAGTGCATGTGTATATATTTATATTATGCTCGTGTATAATCATACCTGCGCTACTTTCTTTCACGGAGTTTGCCGCCCCGGGACAGTCTTATCTCGATGGGACCTTTATGGAAAATATTAACTTGTACCCTAGAACATAGGATTCCTTGGTACAGGCTATCTGACAATGATAGTCAGACGGTCCTAAGAGACGTGAGGGGTATGTGATGTCTTCTTAGTGACTTGGAACTATGATTCGCCTCCATTTTGTGTGTATTGTGTTAATACAGTTCGAGAGTGATTCCGAACTAGTATTTCCCTTAGTACGAGTGATACGGGGACTTGATAGCAGAGTATGCCAGCACCATAGATTTTATGTGGGGTTCCGATAGTATATATATTATATGGGTGATTAGTATATATACGTATATATATGGAAATCTTCTACTGTGCATATAAGTAGTTAAGCAGTGAATTAATGCTCCAAATTTAATAATAAGTATTCGGGAACTTTATAACGGTACTGAGATATATTAAGTAATCTAAGTAATCATGAAGAGATTAATCTCTAAACTAAATATCATAGCCTTGTGACTTCTCGAAATAAAATCATTCGGAGATAAGTTAGATAGACTTGTGAGGTATTTAGTAGTACAGTTGGCGTGCACACTAGATGAGAGGTGAGAATTCTCAAGAGAGTGTCGCGTACTAACATGGTGGGTATATTAGCCGGTAAGCATTTTAAACACATGCTAAACTATTTTTAAAACTATTTTACAGTCGGGATCTGAACCGTTTCCTATCATTTTCTTTCTCTCTCTCTCTTATATTTATATATATATATATATATATATATATATATATTAAAGGTGCTCAGCCACAGGGATGTCATGTGTAGAATCATTTGAGTGGACGTGCTGCAGCTTGTGTGGGAGTTACAGGTCATTGTAGTAGACGCTTCCTCCTTTGGTTCCTCAGACTTCTGTTTAGCTCTTTTAATTAGGGAATGTGTCTCCCATTTCCAGACTTGTTTTGTCTTGATAGGGATTTCATAATTCTATCAATTTAGTATTCTATTTTCATTTCGGATTATTTTATATCTCACATTATCTGTGGTTTGTGGTTAATTATTTGGATTTGGTAATCTAGTTGGCATGGTTTGTTGGATGATTGGTATCTTTATCATTTGTATTATTCAAATTTGATTATGTTTAAAAAGGTTTTACAACGGAATTAAATAAATGAAGACTTTAAATTGTTTTGACACTTAGCTTAATTACTTAGGGTGTTTAAATTGGAACTATTTATTTTGCAACAGTGATGCTAAGAATGAACCAACCGTTTACCTTGACTTTAATTTAATAAAGGACTAATCACCCGGTATTTAATTAGGAGGGGTGTCACAGGTGGTATCAGAGCATCAGGTTCTAGTGTCCTTTAGGATCTGGACAGCTTATTTCACTTCCAGCTTAGCGTCTTTGATATAAAGCCCTATTTTAGATCTGTTGTATTCTTGTATGTACGCTTACGTCTTCAACTATTTGAGATTTGATGATAACTGTAGACGACGCTCACCCCGAGACAGGAATGCCTAGCCCGAGCAGCCAGCACCTCCGGCTCAGGGAATGATGAATGAAACTGAAGTAGCCGCCATTATTGCTCAGGTAGTGAATGTAGCAATAGAGGTGGTGCAGTAGGCTCCACCCCAGGTTCAGGCAGTAGAACCAGTACTAGCACAGCTTCCCACTGCGTGGGAGCGGGTCAGGGATACCTTTTAGAAGGCGCATCCCTCAGAATTCTCGGATAGTTTAGACATTGTGATTTCCAGCCAATGGAAGAAGGATATCTAGAGGCATCTGCGCATGTATGAGTGCACTGGCGTGCAAAGACAGTTACTGGATTCCTTTAAGCTAGTGGGGTACACTTTACAGTGGTGGGAGTCCACAACCACCTTGGAGGAGAGGGACATCATTTCGATTAAGTCGTTTTGGGTGAGGTTCAACTGCAAGTATTTCCTATCCTCCGTGCAGAATGAGATGAGGCGGAGGTTACTGAATCTTAAGAAGGAGATTATGACCGTTGCTGAGTATGAGGAGGAGCTCACAAGGCATCTCACTATAGTGTCGGATGAGGTACCCACTGAGGATAAGAAGATCTTGTTGTTTCTAGATGGATTGGCCTGGAGGATTCGTCAGCACCTCATAGGTAATCTATCGTTGGGTACTAACACTGACGTACTCAACGTCGCTCTGTTGCACTACCAGGATCATAGCTTCCATCAGCAGGGGAGCAAACGAGCAGGGGAGTTTAACCAACAGGGCCGAACAGGGAGCAATAGTAATGGTGGGGCACCAACAGCCCAAGGGCAGACCCGTCACAGTGAGCAGAGTTCCCATCAGGGTGACCCTACCAAGTGATTCTGATCAGGTAATTCCAGGCAGGTATTTGGGGACTATAGACAGGACCAGCAATCCCAGTTCAGTCAGCATGGTCTGTAGGGCCAACACCGTCAGCTTCAAGTTCAGCAGCAGGGCCATCAGGGTCAACAGAGTTTTCAGCAGGGCCACCCGCGATTGAGGGTACGTTTACTATCCATGGAACTATGGGTCGAGTTTTATTTGATACTAGGGCATCGCATTATTTTATAGCAACTCACTTTGCATAGGCCTTAAGGTTATTAGACACGACAGAGAGTACAATGACATGCGTAGACTCACCACTAGGGAATGGGTCCTTGATTTTTTTTTATATGCCGGGGTATAGGTATAGATATTGGTAGCTTGATTTTACCTGTGGACATGCTAGTTTTGTATATGCATGAGCATGACGCCATTATTGGCATGGATTGGCTCGCTGCGTACAGAGCCATGATAGATTGTTTCAGTAGGAGTATTAACTTTTCCATTTCGGGTCAGGAGATGTTTTTGGTGGCGATGCCTCGCCCAGAGGGAGGATCTTCCACCCATTTGTATTACATAGCGGAGGGTACCTCTAAGGAGATTGAGATTCCCCTGGATTCGATTCTAGTTGTTCATGAGTATTCGAATGTATTCCAGGAGATATCGGTCCAACCCCCCAGTCGAGAGATAGATTTTGTTATAGACATGATGTCGGGCACTCGGCCGATAGCACGTGCACCGTACCATATGGCTCTAGTAGAAGTGAGGGAATTATGGGACCAAATAAAGTAGTTGTTGGGCCAGGGATTCATTCGTAGGAGCACCTCCGGTGTTATTTGTAAAGAAGAGAGATGATTCACTAAGGTTGTGTGTGGATTATCGGAAGTTGAACAAGGTCACGATACAGAATAAATATATGTTTCCTCAAATTGATAAACTGCTCGACCAGCTGGGAGGACGAACCTTCTTTTCGAAGATAGATTTGAGATCAGGATACCATTAGCTACGGATTAGGGAGTAGGATGTGTCGAAGACTGCTTTCTTGACAAGATATGGGTCCTATGAGTTCACAGTCATGCCATTTGGGTTGACCAATGCTCTAATCGTATTCATGGATTTAATGAACTGAGTGTTTAGAGAGTTCTTGGATCAGTTTGTCATCGTCTTCATAGATGACATCCTGATTTACTCACATACTGAGGAGGAGCATGCTGAGCAATTGAGACAGGTTCTTCAGACTCTACGAGAGCATCAACTATATGTTAAGTATGAGAAGTACGAGTTCTGGTTATGGGAGGTACAATTTTTAGGGTATTTTGTGTCGGAATTGGAGATATCGGTTTACCCGAGCAAAGTGTTGGCAGTAAGGGAGTGGGGACAACCCACAACACTAATAGAGGTGTGTAGTTTCTTGGGATTAGTCAGGTACTATAGGTGGTTCATTTGAGGCTTCTCGAAGATAGCGGGTTCACTGATGAATCTGACTCATAAGGGAGTACGGTATGTATCAGATGATGATTACTAATTGGCTTTTGACGGGCTGAAAGATAAACTGACTTTGGTGCCAGTTGTTGCTTTGCCCAGGCAGGGAGTGAAGTACCTGGTGTATACTGACGCCTCCTTATAGGGAGTCGAGCGAGTACTTCAGCGGGAGGAGCATGCTATAGCTTTTGCCTCTCGCAAGCTTAAGCCTCATAAAAGGAATTACCCCACCCACGACCTAGAGCTTGTAGCGATCGTGTTTACATTACGGATTTGGAGACATTACTTGTTAGGGGAGAAGTTTTACTTGTTCACAGACCACAAGACACTGCAATACTTGTTCACTCAGTGGGAGTTGAACATGCGTCAACGCAGGTGGCTGGAGTTTGTGAAGGACTGCCAATTCAAGATACAGTACCATCCAGGGAAGGCTAACGTAGTTGCTGATGCATTAAGCTGTAGACCGATAGGTGATGTATAGGAAGTTTGGAGAGTGAAGTGGAAAGAGTTGGGTCACCAGGACATAGTAGCCCATTTCTTTATATCTGTTATGTCAGTCACACCCAAGATTATTACAAGGGTGATACAGGCACAAGCAGCGAATATGTAGTGCCAGGAACAGATTATGCGGCTCTTAGCTAAGGGTGCTGAGTCCAATTCAGTGAGCTCTTATAGGGGCTTGAGGTTTAATAGGAGATTGATGGTCCCAGAGGGATAAGACTTACGTCATGCAGTGATGACACAGTCGCACGGATCCAGATTTACGATACATCTCGAAGGGGATAAGATATACTAGGATATGAGGCGGCAGTACTGGTGGAGTGGGATGAAGAAGGACATTGCAGAGTTCGTGTCCAAATTTTCTACCTATCAGATGGTAAAGGTGGACCACCAAAGACCGCCAGGGTTACTTCAGCCATTGGAGATACCTACATGGAAATGGAAAAGTATTTTCATGGACTTCATTACTAGGTTTCCTACATCACAGCGGGGTCACTATTCCATTTGGGTTATAGTGGATCGGTTGACCAATGTAGCTTATTTTCTGTCAGTACAGACAGACTACACCAAGAGCTAGTATGCATAGTTATTTATTACCGAGATAGTTAGGCTACATGGGATGCCCCTCGATATTGTGTCTGATAGAGACAAGATTTTTGTTCCTCGCTTCTGGGAGAGCTTTCAGGAAGCCATGGGTACAGAGTTGAGATTGAGTTCAGCTTACCACCCACAGACAAATGGACAAACAGAGCATACCAATCATATGTTGTAGGATATGCTACGCATGTGTGTCCTTTATTTTAGAGGAGGTTGGGAGCCGTATCTTCCACTAGTGGAGTTCGCTTATAATAACTCCTATCAGTTCACGATCGATAAGGCCCCTTTTAAGGCTTTGTATGGCAGGACATGTCGTTCTCTCGCTTGTTGTCTAGAGGTGGGGGACAAGAAGTTACTCGGTCCAGAGGTGATTCAGGAGACTTTTGTTAGGATTGAGCTTATCAGGAGTCGCATTCGGGTAGCCCAGAACCGACAGAAGAGCTACGCCAGTGCAAAGTGGTCCTTTCAAGAGTTTAGCGTGGGGGACCAAGTATTATTGCGTGTGTCTCCTAAGAAAGGAGTAATGAGATTCGAGATGAAAGGGAAATTGACTCCGAGGTACATAGGACCATTTCCAATTATCGATAGGATAGGGTCGGTGGCATACAGATTGGGGTTGCCAGAGCACTTGCACCATATTCATGATGTATTCCACATCTCGTCCTTGAGATGATATCTTTAGGATGATATGGCCCACACCCACATCGCGATAGAGGAGATTGACTTATAGCTCGACAGTTCTTATGACGAGAGACCAATGGCTATCCTAGACTACAGTGAGAGGAAATTTAGGTCGAAGGTAGTTCCACTTCTACGGGTCCAATGGGAGCATCAGAATGTGGAGGAGTCCACTTGGGAGCGCGAGGCAGATATGCACAAAAAATATCCAGATCTATTTTTACCACGTATGCCTTATTTTCTGAATTTCAGGACGAAATTCCATTATTAGGAGGGGAAGTATGTAATACCCCGTATTTTTATGGCTTTTAAAATTGGGAATTTATTAAATTTAATTGTGTTATTAATCCAACATTAATCTGGAATTTTATTTTAAATATTTACTAGCGTGACGAGAGTTAATAATTATTGGGAATTTGTTGAATATTACTAGATGAGTAAAGCAATATGTATAATCGAATTTATTAAAATTATCACGAGTGAATAATATGACAATTATGGAAAATTAAGTCAGCACGCGCTTGTGTCGTGTCGGAACTAAATTATTATTATGAGAAGTGAATAAATTTTAAGTCACTTGTATGGTCATTTTAAGTGTGCCAACGTGTCCTGAAGGGTTGAGATAGTCAGAAAAGTGTACCCGGGGGTTTAGTTTGAATCTCGAGGCTTTTTTAGGCCTAAATGGCATCCCGGGAGGGTATTATAGTCATTTTGTATTTTTGGGTAATTAAACCCACGAATTTTCCTAAGTTATATCAGCTATTAGAGGTTAGCTTTTAGGGTTAACAACCACAGAAACATATAACGGCCATTAGAGAAGAAAGGTAGAGAGCTTTTTAAGAATTGATCACAAACCGTAGCACCTCTTTCAAGATTAACAGCACCAGGGCATAGATCGTAAGACGAGGAACGCAACCATATCCTTATCACCAACAAATCAGGCCTTCAAATCCCAGGCAAGTACCTATCTTGCTATTTTCCTAGTTAATATGTCTCCCATGTTAGAATAGGGTAGACGAATATATGTTTTATGGAAGAAATAGATGATTTAGGGAATTTTAATCACATGCTTTAGAAGAAATAAGTGTATTCTGGAAATCTCAACATATGTAGAGGATTACCCACGATATTGTATTGATTTAGAAGTGAGATATCCGAAAAAAGAATTAGAATATTTGAAATTAATGAAAAACTAGGGTTCTTGATCATTATGATGAATTATCCCTTTAGTTCGATACCTTTGATGAATTTGTAAATGCTTCACGTAAGAAATCATGTATATAGGTATATGTAACCAGTAGTAAACTTGTTTGGGATTTTGAGGATCACTAATGGTGTTTTGGAGGAAATTATTGGATGAAACCCATAGGTCGAATTTGTAGTTTTCTGGGCAAGAACTGGTTGATTGATCGATCGACCCAAGAGTGTCGATCGATCAATCGACCCCTTTCCTTGATCGATCGATCCCTCCTAGAAAACAACATGTTTTTCCCCTTTTCATTTAATCGGGATAAAATGCGTAGGGACCCTTGAATATTATTTAAAGAGCATAATGGGTCATGATGAGGATCAGTAGGGTCTAAGTAGAGTACCGTTGAATGAAATTTTACATGGGATGAAACCGAGGGTTAACGGGGGGTTTCTACATATTGAAAATCGTTCCCATTTCGAGAGATGAGAAGTAACTATAAAATGATTATAATTGAGAATAAACGAGACGAATTGTTTATGCGAGATAATCGGGTAAAACTGTACTAAGTACGGTCAATAATAATTATTATGGGTCGTGGGCGAACCTAATTGGAAAATGAGAATATTTGTATATATGACCAAGTGCATGTGTATATATTTATATTATGCTTGTGTATGATCATACCCGCGCTACTTGTTATCACAGAGGTTGTCGTGCTAGGACAGTCTTATCTCGATGGGACCTTTATGGGGTATATTGACTTGTAGCCTAGAACATAGGATTCCTTGGTACAAGCTATCTGAGAATGATAGTCAGATGGTCCTAAGAGATGTAAGGGGTATGTGCTGACCTCTTAGTGACTTGGAACTATGCTTCGCCTCCATTTTGTGTGTATTGTGTTAATACAATTCGAGAGTGATTCCAAACTAGTATTTCCCTTAGTACGAGTGATACGGGGACTTGATAGCAGAGTATGCCAACACCATAGATTTTATGTGGATAAATGCTCCAAATTTGATAATAAGGATTCGGGAGCTTTATAACGGTTGTGAGATATATTAAGTAACGTAAGTAATCATGAAGAGATTAATCTCTCAACTAAATATCATAGCCTTGTGACTTCTCGAAATAAAATCATTGGAAGATACGTTAGATAGACTTATGAGGTATTTAGTCGTACCGTAGCCGTGCACACTAGATGAGAGGTGATAATTCTCAAGAGAGTGTCACGTACTAACATGGTGGTTATATTCGCTGGTAAGAATTTTAAATACTTGCTAAACTATTTTTAAAACGGTTTTACACTCGGGCTCTGACCCGTTTCCTATCATTTTTTCTCACTCTTGTATATATATATGTATATATTATAGGTGCTCAGCTACAGGGGCGTCAAGCATAAAATCATTTGAATGCACGTGCTACAGCTTGTGTGGGAGTTGCAGGTCATTGGAGTAGATGCTTCCTCCTTTGGTTCCTCATACTTCTGTTTAGCTCTTTTAGTTAGGGCATTTGTCGCCCATTCCCAAACTTGTTTAGGCTTGATAAGGATTTCATAATTCTATCATTTCAGTACTCTGTTTTCATTTGGGATTATTTTATGTCTCACATTATATGTGGTTTGTGGTTAATTATTTAGATTTGATAATCTAGTTGGCATGGTTCGTTGGATGATTGGTATCTTTATCATTTGTATTATTCAAATTTGATTACGTTTAAAAAGGTTTTACAATGGAATTTAATAAATGAAGATTTTAAATTGTTTTAACATTTACCTTATATATTTAGGGTGTTTAAATTGGAACTATTTTTTTTGCGATAGTGATGCTAAGAATGAACCAACCGTTCAACTTGATTTTAATTTAATAAAGGATTGATCACCCGGTATTATATTAGACGGGGTGTCACAGGGGATGAGAGAAGTCGTAGCGCATCGAGATTTCTAACTAAGGGAAGAACTTCTTAAGTTGATCCAGGTTGAATGGACGCACCATATATTCTCTGTCAAGGTCGGTGAGCATAGCAGCACCACCAAATAGGATCTTCTTCCCCATTTAGGCCCAATCCTGTTTGTCTTGAATTAACCTCTGGGGTTCCAGACGGGTTCAATGAATTTTTTAATGGCTATGTCCCCTTATTGGACACCACAGTCCTTAACTCTCCTGTTAAATGATCGTGATATCCAATGATGGTATCCTTGTATACGATATAGAGCCTTTAGACTCCTTTCCTCTAAGAAAGACAAATCATCAAAACGTATCTAATTCCAATCTTCCTCGTTGACTTTGCTCTCAATCATGATGCGTAATGAAGGTATTTTTGCTTTAACAGGTAGGACTACTTCGATGTCGTATACAAGAGAGTCAGGGGTAGCCCTAGTAGATGCCTGGGCTAAAGTACGGTAGCCCTAGAAGGATTAACGGATCCGATCGGTGTAATATCAATAACTCTTGATCATCTTGTTGATGATTGCTTTAAATCTCTTATTAGCATCTTCAATGATACCATTGGTTTGTGGTCGGTAGGGAGAAGATTTTGCATCTCTGAATCCCATACTCGTCGACCAATTCTATGACTTTCTACCTTGAAATATAACCCATTATCTGACAATATCTCATGTAGAACCATGTATTAGTGGATGATGTTATTTCGAAATAACTTGGAAACTTTTTTGGCATTCATCATTATGGACGACTCGGCTTCGACCCATTTGGTCTAGTAATCAAGGGAAACCAGGATGAATTCATGCCCATTGGAGGCATTGGGTGTGACGTTCCCTATGATATCATTGCCCTATGCTGAGAATGGCCAGGGAAAAGTCATATTGTATAATTTTCGCAAAGTCATGTCGTAGTACCAGCAATCATCGATATAGAAATCCTCTTCTGTGATGATTTTAATGTGGTAGCAATGGATCAGTTTAGCTTATTTTTGGACTAGGAAAGGTGCCATCATTATTCCCTCGAGCATGTCGACCATGGAGGCTAAGGTATCAATGGCATCAGCTAATCTATTCCTTACATGGGGTAAGTAGTGTAAGGTTATCTCATAACTAGGAGGCTAGCTCTTCTAGCTGGGTGTGGAAGGGTAAGTGTTTTTCACCTTTCATTTTCCATCTTTTAAGGACATGGACGATGATGAGTCCAAAGTCCTCATAGATGTCTAAGCATTGAACACCTTTCTTGAGAGTGAATTTTAGGCCTAAAATTCATGCCTCGTACTTAGTCATATTATCGGTGCATGTAAAATCTACCTCGATGCAATGGGAGTGTAAGAGTCATCAGGGGTGATAGGGAGCATCACAATGTTGTATCCTTTTTGTTAGCAGTGCCGTCAAAGAACATTTTCTCCTAGAGGTATTCCTGAGAGGTGCAAAGAATATCTTCATTCGAGAATTTGGAAATCCAAAGGTAAGTTTTTTCCATAGGGTAGTCAGCTTGGTAGTCAGAGACGACTCTTTTTTTTATGGATTTCGGCATGACATGCGCAATATCGAACTTGACTAGTAGCAACAACCATTAAGCCATTTGTCTAGACCTGGAAGGTTTCTTAAGAAGGTGTTTGATAGGATCCATTCGAGACACAAGTCTGATGGGAAAAAAGAGAATATAGTGTCGTATATTTTGAGTGACCCAGACTATGGAAATACATACTTTCTCCAAGGCAGTGTAGTTGATTTCGTATCGGGCCAATTTACAACTGGCATAGTAAATGGCCCTTTCTTTATAGGTTTCTTTAAGGTATTGGGCTAGAAAAACCCAAGTTGTGGTGTCTGTTAGGGTCAAGTATAGGAGTATAAGGATACTAGGCTACGGTGGCATGAGTCCCAAAGGTCGGGTAAGGTATAGCTTCATTCAATCAAAATCTTCCCAATAAGCCTCATTCTAAACCTTAATGGAATCCTTTCAGATGAGTTTGAATATTGGTTCACAAATAAAAGTTAACTGGATGATGAACCGGATGATATACTGTAATTTTCCCAATAATCCTCGAACTTCTTTATCTGTTCAGAGTGGTGGTATTTCGAGTATGGCTTTTAGTTTGGCAAGATCTTCTTTAATACCCTTCTCACTAACCATGAATCCCAAAAGTTTGCCTTTGGTGATGCTGAAGACACATTTATGTGGGTTAAGTCGTATCTGGTATCGTCATAGCCATTCGAACAACTTTCGAAGAGCTGTAACATGTCCTTCCCAAGTCTTAGACTTAATGATCATAATATCCATGGAGACCTAGACCTTTTTGTGTATCATATTATGTAATATGGTTGTGGAAGCCCATTGGTAAGTAGTCCCTGTGTTTTTTAGACGGAATGGCATAACTGTGTAATAGAAGGTTTCCCAAGGGGTGATGAATGTGGTTTTTTCTTGATGACCAAGGTGCATCTTGATCTGATTGTATCTGGTAAACACGTTAACAATGACTTGAGAGCGTGACTAGATGTGTTGTCCACAATCATATCAATATTAGGCAATGGGTAATCATCTTTCGGAGATGCTTCATCCAAATCCTAGTAGTCAATGCACATTCAGACTTTTCCTCCTAATTTTGGCATGGGTACAATATTAGCTAGCCACATTGGATATTCGATCACTCGTATGAAGCCTACATTCAACTGTTTAAACACCTCATCTTTAACCTTGAGCAACCATTTGGTACGTAGCTTTTTTAGTTTTTATTCGATCGGTTTGCAATTTGATAGAGTTGGAATCTCATGCTTAGCTATCTAGGGTTCAATATCGGGCATGTCATTATAAGACCATGCAAAGACATCCATAAATTCCTTCAGTGGTTCTTTGAGTTGGGCACACTCATGCTTGTCAAGGTTGGACCCTATCCTAATCTCACGCAACTGGCTACTAGAATCGAGATTGATAATAATAGTTTCATCTTCATTAATTTAAACAAGATTACATTGTTTATTGTTATCTTTATTAAGATTAGTTAAAAATTGTTCATTAATAAAATCATCATCATCAATAGTTTTATTATAATCAAGACAATTAATGTAAGGCACATCAAGATACTCAAAATCTTCGTTTATTTCATTTTTGAGAAAAATAGTGTTGAGAACCTTGTCAAAGGAAGTCTCGATTACATTGTTATCAGTAAAAGGAGTAACAAAAGCGGATGAGATAGGATAAACAGCTGGGTTGGGTTGCATTTCAGCTGATGGAACTGGTATATCATTCCAGTTGAGGAGGTTTTCATCAACGGTATTTATCAAGATGGACATATCTGACGATGTTGCAGTTGAATGGATCTTACAGAGTGTTAACCCAAGTGTTTACAGATTGGACGAGTCCTTGGAGTCATTTCCCTTGGAAACCTCAGTAACAGTTGTAGCTTTCTTAACGAGCAATTGCACATGATGCTGGGAGTCTTCAGCCTAGGAGTAACTATCTTGAAAGAAGATCTCCATCCATGGCTTCATTTTCTTGTCCACGTGATCATACCATGGTTTAAGAGAGCCACAAAAGGACAAAATTTCATCCTTTTTAACGAATCTTCCATTCAAGAAATCCCTCGAAAGAGTCATGGTATTTTCTGATCTTTCATTCAACTGATGTTGGTGGAGCATTCTAAGTACCTCTAATTACAGTTAATAACCAAGTCCATATGGAGGAAAGGCCTTCTTCAGGACTATGGGTTCTAGTATCCCCTGTTGTCGTCATCCTAGCCCTAGTCCGGGCATGAAATGCATATTTTTAAACATCTGTATCATATTGACATTATCCTGAGAGTTATTCTCTAAACATCTAGATATTTGAAATCATCCCCTGCTGTGAGTGGAAGTGGTTAGACTCAAAATCCAAACAAAATCATGTCATTGTCCTTATGTTATATTTTAGTACCGAAATACTAGTGCTTGTATTCTCAATATTATCATCGTCGCCCAAGAGGGTGTTGACCTACCCCTTGGCGAAGAACTTTAGTTTTTTATGAAGAAAGGAAGATACTCCATTGATGATGTGAAGCTACGGTCGAATGAGAAATAGATTGAAACAAGCAGGTATGCCAATAACTTAAAACTCGATAACGGGATTTATAGGGCCATGGCCGATTGTGTACGTTATGGATCCCATCACTTCTCGACGAGTGTTGTCATAGGCACACACTACAGTGAAAGCTGGAGCAAGGTCTCTTTCTTTCAAACCCATGCAATTAAAGCTTATTAATGGGAAAATATTGCATGATGATCCATTATCGACAAGTGAGAGTAGGACTATCTTTCCCATTACATCAATGGAGATGTTGAGATCATAGTTATTATTAGGACCAAACTTTGGTACTTCTTTTTCAGAGAAGGAAAGTAATCTGGTTGAGGTTAAGGACCCGACTAGGTTCACGTCTTCTTCTGGAGTGGTGGAAGGTGGGACTCTTGGCCCGGTAAGCAATATTATCAAAGCCTTTCGGTGTAGGTGGGAGGACATAAAGAGTCCCCACAAGGTGGTGTTGGCCTCAGTTTTCTTGAGCAATTTTAGGATCTTACTTTCCTCGATGGTCATTTTTGGCATGGGGAGCTTCTCAATAATTTCTTTTCCTTTATCTATCCCTGCTGGCTGAGGATTCGGACTTTGGTATTGCCTTATAGAACTTTTCAGATGGTTTATGGAGGAGGGGAAGAACAGAAATCATATCTCTTCATCTATCTCGGTTTGTTTAGCCACTTTATTAATTTCCCTCATAAGATATTCAAAAAATATCATCCCACACATTGATTACTCGACTAACACTTTCTTGGCTTGGTTCTTCATCTGAGTTATCAAACTCATCCCCCATCCGGTGGCAATGATGTCATCTTTCCAAGAGAATTCAATTTATTCTACAACCTCAACGGGTTCTTCATATATATCTTCCAACTTAACGAGGAGGTACATAAGTAAAGGGACCAACTACCCTTATATCTTTAGGGCATCGAGTAACTCAAATATAATATAAATCTTAGTGGTTTATCGTACCATGTCTGCCATAACCTGCACTACATCATCTAAACTGACTTTGTCAATGGGTATCACCCAATTATCTGAATCTCGAGCCCACTTGTGGGCTTCTATGAATAGGCTACTGAACTTCTAACAGTTAACGGTCATTTTAGAGGGCAATTTCATACCAAACTCTAGAAGTTGGTTCAATACTGCTGGAAATTCCATATCTTTCCCTCCAGATCGAGTACGAACGATAATGCACACTCTTGTGAGAAGTGACAGATCTTGGTCGGCAAAATAAGTAGAGTCCAAGAGAAAATATGGGCAGGCTTTAAGGGGTTTGGGTGAAAATATGGATATGATGTGTGGTTTACTGGGTACAATCTGGGTAAATGGATCGAATTTCGAGTCATTTTCTAGGAAAATGGCGTTTATAGGGTTTAGAAGTGGATTGTGAGTGATGTTTGGTTTGGTATTGGCCGATGGGGAGATGACACCCTGGTCAATTAAACCCTGGATTACATTCCATAGACGGAAGCACTGATCAATGGAACGACTGGCGATTTGGTGAATATCTCAATGGAAATCGAGTTTGAAATTTTTAAGAAGTGGGTTTCGTAGTGGACGAGGGTCCAAAGGTTTAATGAGGTTTCGACCCAATAAGGGTTAGTAGACTTTAAAAAAGGGTACATGAAGGTCGGTGTATTCTTTTCTGACTGTATTAGCACGAATTTTTGTCACCCAAGAGGTGGCAAGCTACAAAATGTTTTTTATGGTAGAGACTGTAATAGGCTTATCATATTTTCAGGGAGTGAACTGTCTGGGTACTTTCTTTGGCTCAACTTTTGTCTTTTCAATACTTTCTTCAATCTCCTCTCCCACCTCCCAGAAGGCTAAAAAATACGGGTAATATTTTCCTCCCATCATCGCATGAACATGTGATAAGAAGTTTTTCTTCATAATACTAATTTTCTCCTCTTCGGAAGGTCAGTTAGTCAAAGTGGCTACTTTCTCTCTCTATCTTACTATGAAATTACTGATAGTTTCTCTGAGGTTCTTATTTATAAGTTCTAAATCACGGCATGTAACCTCTAACTCCTCGTCGTATTTGTATTATGACATGAATTCTGGGGCAACAACTTCCCAACTGTAAATTTTGGATTCCTCGAGGGATAGAAATTAACGAAGAGTGTTGTCCATTAAAGCCTATTGGACATATAGGATGTTATATTCTCGGAGGCACCTAGGAGATTCATGGTATCTTTGGAGATGAACAATTGGAGGCCTTCTACCCCCGAACTTCTCAAAGTTAGGCATATTGAACTCTTTCGATAACATTGCTTTAGGGTATGAAGACATATGGGTTTAATCCATGTAGTTTCCGGAGATTCGTACCTAGTCAAACTTCTTGGTTAATAGCTTAAGGCCCACCTTGATCTTATTTAACTCTTCTTCGTTCAGATCGACGGGTAGTGCAAGGTTAGCCCCTGGATGGCAAGATTCAACATAGAGATCTAAGATGGTGGTGGACTATTGAAAAGAGGAGCATGTGGGACATGTCGATATTCTTTCGACACCCAAAAAGGAACAGGGGCAGGTGGACCCGTAGCGCAAGGGAAGAAGACCTCGGGATCTTTGGAAATAGGGACTCGGATTCACTGTATCTCATAAACCTCGGTCTGAAGGTTGTCAATCTGGGTGGTTAGTTGGACTAGGACCGTCATCAAATCAGGTGGCACATTCGGTACCTGGTCTATGTTCTCTATGGAGAGTTGGTGAAGGTGGATTCTGGACTCGGGGGAAGTAGTGGGAGAATTGACGGATCTTCAGGCGGTTCGATAAAAGATCGAAGCCAATAGGGAGCCAGTCTAAGGGTTGGGTATGCGATCGACCTGAGAGGGAAATGGATTCAAATTTATTTTCGAAAGAGAACATGAAGAATTATTTTTTTATGATATGGGAGGAGAATGTTTTTGACAATTTTTTGGGAGGACAAAATGTTTTTGTTATATTTTTTTTTAGAAAGGGAAGAAAAATGTATTTATTATTTTGATAAAAGAGGGGGGAAATGTTTTTTCGTATTTTTATAAAAGAGGAGGAAAATTGTTTTTGGCACTTTCAGTAAAGAAGGAGGAAAAACGAAAGAGTCTCGGCATGATTATTAGTATGTTTATGTTTTCACTTGTATTAGGTTTACCTAAATGCAAAAATAAATATCGAACGGGACCCGAGACTGGAAAAAATTAGGTTTGAAAAATATGTAAAACATGATTTGACTTGTTGCCAGGCTCGTGGATAGGGTCATGTTTTGAAAAAAGATGAAATCGCAAAAAAATTTGGGCTGCATGTCGACCCGGCATTTTGGCAGAGTTTTGTGTAGTAACCGACAAACTAAATATGACTACCTTATATTTTATGCCTATGTGAGGGTATGAAGTTGTTGGGTTAGTGGAAAGGTTCGCCCCTTTGGCATGACTTCCACGATATATGTCTTGATTTTGAGGGCAATCGGTACATGTGGACAAGCCATTTGATATACCGTAGTGTACGTGAATTTCCTCACTATATACCTCGTGGGGATAGTAAATGTGAGAGAGAATTTGATATACTATATGCACATGAATGAGTTCCCTTCTATATACCTCCCATCGTGAGTTTGGTCAAGCGGTATGCTGTCGAGAGAACCGTTCGATATACGACGAAAGTACTTAGACAATGGAAGGTGAGAGTCATATTGCTTAGGATAACTGTGCCTTGTCGGACTAGAACCCATCACAAAGTGACCCCCTACTACAGGACAAAATTTTGGTCAATATCCATGCTCTTGATGATGTAGTGTGTAAAATGCATGATTCTTGATTAGTATATTATGAAGAGAGTATTTTATTTGACATCATGAGCACTATACTAATAAGGAAAAATGTACAAGTATCATGAAAAGTAAATCTAGCATGGAGCATGAAGATTACACTAAGCATGGATACATGAGAGTGATTGATGTGTGAATATTTATAAGTGAGTGTGTGGCAGTGAATCTAAGAATGGATCAACTACAAGTTGTATGTGATAAGTGCAAGTGATTATGGATATATACAACTGTGATAAGTGGAGTTGTATTATAGTGACACCTAAGCATGTATATTCTAAGTGGTGTTTGCAACATGGGGATATAAGTGAACCTATATACAAGTGTAGGTAGTGTGAGGTGTATATGGTGAGTATTTACAGCTGTGTGAAGTGAAAAGTAAGTGAGATAATGTATAAACATGAGATAGATATATACAAGAAGTAATAGAGGAGAAAAAGGAACATACAAGTAGGTTCATGCGCGCACAGGCTGAAAATGATAACACCCATGCAAATAGAGTCCACCCGGTCAAGTAGTCCCCAGTAGAGTTACCACTGTGGCCATCCCCCTCCCCCGGACTTTGGGGGTTTTCCCTTATACCTCCTTCTCCATCTTGAGGATAGGCGCTCACGCGCGCAGTGGGGAGAGAGAGAGAGAGAGGTCTCACTTTCTTTTTAGGAACGCTTCAACCATCGTCGATGTGGAGTGATACAAAGAGATAGAGTCGCCAACCTATTTTGCACAAAATAGAAACAAGAACATCTTATCGCCTCGAAAGAACGGCATCAAATACAAACTGATGCTTGTGAAACCAATTAGATCAGAGATTTGGGGGCTAAGTTAAGGAATTGGAAGGTGTTTGGCACCCATCCTAACCTTTTGGTCTCTCCTAGGCTTATGTTACTATTTTCCTTAATTTTTCCATGAAGTGTGTTTACGAGTATATATAAGTGGAAATCGAAATCCCTCGACTCGCATCATGGAAAAAATAGAGTGAGGTCATCAATAGGAATATTCCCAAAATAATAATTAAATAATATAATGCATGCACTTATCGAGATATTGATCGTTACGATGAAATGATAATATGTGTTAGATAAGATGCAAGTATGAATCACAAATATGATATATATGAATAATATATAGAAAAAATATGAAAATAGGACTTGAGTCTCGGGTTTTAGCCCCAGACGCCTACATAGGTTATAAAGACACCAAAGTCCACATAGTTCGCATGAGGTTTACGGTTAGGGTTTATGTCATAAATTCATACGGGGATTATATTATATGAGTGTGTAAGAAAAAGGTATTTTTAGTTTTGAGAGAATGTGGTGAAAATCACATTGGAATTTATAGGTGTAACCCTCTTTCTTATGTTTTGAATTTTTTTTATAAAAAAAATTATGTGAAATATAACTAATAAATGATTGAAGATTAATTTGTGTATGATCTAATATAAAAGCTAAATTAAGAATTTATATAACAAATGCAAAAATAAAGGAATTTAAAGAGAGAATAATGTTTGAACCTTCTTTGGAGACTTGGATATTGATCTTGATTAATGATGAGCTTACTTGAAAGTGAATGAAGAATGTAGGACGATTTTTGCTAAATTAGGTGTGAAAGTGATGGGAATGAATGGTGGAGAAAGGATTCAAACAAGTAAACCTCGCTGACTTAAAAGGAAAGTTGTTGTTATCACTGAAGCTGATATTTCTGTGGTGCCTTGGAAGGTGAGATCATGCTCTACTTATATAGGGTCAAGGGACTACCGATTGGCATTGCCTTTTCCCTTCCTCTCGGCAGATAACCCTAGACCCACTAACGATAGGCACAGAAATGGACATGCCAATTGGAAGTCTCATGTAGATTTGCTAGAAAAAGGGTCGTAAAATGCAATCCGCAAGTCCAAAGTGTGCATGGGGCATACTATTGAAAACTTTATTCAAAGACGCTTGAGAATACTTAGGCGATTCTCGGGTCCAGGAGTTCACTTTGGGTCAAACGGGGTTTCGAAGTTCTCATCGGTCATTTGAACAGGAGATCGTTGAACGACGATGGATTATTTGTCCAAACTGTAAATTTTAATCATGCATGGGGTACACCGTTAGAAAGTTTATACAAGGAAATTCGATCATCCAAAGAGCTTCACCTTGTTCAAAGATTTGACTTTGGTCAAACGGGGCCAAGAAGCACTCGGTGACCTTTTGGAGTAAAACCGATCATTTGTCTGTACCGTAAGGTTGATTCACTCACAGGGTGGACCATTGGAAAGTGTATTTAGTTTCGTTGGAAGATTCACTCAGTCTCATTCAATCCTAAGAGTTGACTTTTATCAAACAGAGCTTGGGAGCATCCGGTGGCTTCCAAATCAATTTTTTAAGGAAACAGATCATTCTTCTTAATCATTGTGTCATTTCATGCACAAAACGGACCGTTGGAAATGGGTTCCTGTGCCCATCGAAGATTCATTGAGCATTTTCTCTAACGATGAAGTTTATTGGGGGTAAAATCAGGGTTTGGGATCTCCCAATGGACCCTAGATCGATTTTCGATAGTAAAATGGTTCGTTCGTTAGAACCGTTGTGTCGATTCACATATTTGGTAGACCATTGGAAATGAGATTTAGATCCCTTTGAAGATTCATGGGGCTTTCGCTCTGACGATGGAGTTGATCGGAGTTAAACGGGGCTCGAGAGCTCCCGATAGCCTCTAGATCGGTACTCGAAATACAACCTAGGCTTTATAGTGAATTAGGGAGGTGCTAGGGGCCTAAGGAGAGACTTAGGGGGTCCTAGAATGTGGTGTCTATGGATATGATCATAAAGCCCAAAACTCAAAAAGGTCACATCCTGACATTAAGGAATTTCTTTGAGCAAATGCGATAATATTTGATGCTCCTTAATCTGTAAAAATTCATCGTCAGTATTGCGAAAGGAAAACCCCTCGGCTTCATGGTCAGTGCAAAGAGGATTGAAGAAAACTCTACTAAACTTATATCAATTCTCAAAATTTAACCACCTCAGATGGAGAAAGAAGTTTCATGTCTTTAGGGGAAAACTCTAGTACATCAGTCAATTCATTAGCCAACTGACCTCCATTTACGATCCTATCTCCAAACCTCTCTAAAAGGAGTAGACCATACTCTAGAAAGAGGATTATCATGAAGACTTTGACCATATCAAGCGGTATCTAACCCAACATCCATTGTTCATGCCATTATATAATGGATTTCCCCTCCTTCAATTCCTCACTATCAAAGACACCATAATAAGGGATGTGTTAGGCTAATACATCGAAGAGTCATGTAAAGAAAGACCCATCCACTACGCTACTCAAAATCTAGTAGGGTATGAAATGAACTACACTACATTATAAAAGGCGCGTGTCAACTTAGTTTAGGTCACTCAGAATATTCGATATTACATGCTTCCATTCCCCATAAGGTTGGTGTCTAGAATGGATCCCATGATATACTTGTTAGAAAAATATACCTTGTCTAGTTGCATGGAATGTTGGTTGATGCTACTAGGTGAATTCAACATCGCACATGTCACTTAGAAGACCGTGAAATGAATATCCATCTCTTATTACCTTACTGACAGTCCCATGAGAAGAATGAAGGTATGGATTTTCTAGTACCCAAATGAATATATTCTTTATGCTTCTCATGATGAGTTTAGATGGGAGTTATTTTTCGATGGAGCTGCTAACAAGAAGGGAAATGGCATTTAGATGATCCTAATTGCCCCAGACGATTATCACACTCCCATCGCCATTAAATTGGACTTCCATTACACCAACAACATGATGGAGTATGAAGTATGCACTGTAGGTCTTAAAATTTCGATCGAGAAAAGAATCAGATGCATCTATGTCTATGGAGACTCGGGTCTCACCAGAGGACAAGTACTCTAAAAGTGGAAAGTCAAATACGAGAAACTCCTACCCTTTCAATCTCACCTTGAAGAGATCGCCTCCCAATTTGAGGGTATCACCTTCCATTACCTTCCCCTCTTAAGAACTAGCTTTTACAGCTCATTAGGAACCTTGGACTCCATAGTTGACATGCCCGAAGAAATAATAATGGATCCTCTTTTAATCCAAAAGTAGTTAGCCCACTCATTTCTACCACATCGAGCTCGTAATAAAAGAAGAACCAGACATGGTTGGACTGTAATATTATGACATTTGGTGCCTCACAAAGCATGGTAAATATACCCAAAATGCTAATAAGAAAGACTGCACAACTTTTTATAGGTTTGTCGCTCAATACATCATCTGCGACAAATCACTCTTCAAGATAAATTTTGATATAGCCCATTAGCAATGCATAGCAAGGGTGATGTCGAAGATATGATGAAAAAAAATCCACAACGGGGAATGCGTACCCCACATAAGCAATCATATGTAAGAAGGTGCCTTAAATGCCAGCAGTTTGCCAATCTTCAACATTTGCCTCCCCGAGAGTTATAAAACATGACTTCACCCTGGCACTTCTCAACTTGGGGTATTGCCATCATTAGTAAAGTCACTCCCAGAGAATCAAAAGAAGAAGGAATTCATCGTTATCGTCACTGATTATTTCAATGAATGGGTTGAAGACGAATCATACGCGATGTTGAATACAAAGAAAGTGGCCAAGTTCATTAGAAAGAACATCATATTCTGTTACGGAGTTTCCCAAAAGTTGGTATTGAATAAAGGTATCCATTTTGAATATGAAGTCATGGAAGTAGTCCATGAAGTTGCTAACAAAATTCTCAAATCCATAATTAGTAAAATGATTGAAAGTTGTACGAATTGAGTAGATCAGATCTAATATGCCCTCTAAGGTTATCGCACCTCTATTAGAACACCCACTGGAGCTACCCCATATTCAGTGGCATATGGCATGGAGGTGTTCCAACATGTCAAACTTGAAATACCCTCTCTATGGTTCATGCTCGAAAGTCTGTTCAATGAAGTCAATTGGGAGCAAAGTTGCTATGATGAACTCGCAAAGATGATTCAAGTCTCTATATCATATACAAAGGTACCACCATCACATTGCGCGATCATTTAACAAGAAAGTCAAAGACCTTGGTATGCAAGAAGGATATATCCCCCTCAAAGAAATCATAAACTCATATGGGACCCGAGAGGAAAATTTAAAACTAATTGGATTGACCCCTACATTATGAAGAAGATTCTTTCAAATGGTGTTTCTATGCTCGCTGACCTCGATGGAGAGTAAATAATGAGTCCAATCAATTTGGACCGTCTTAAGAAATTCTACCCCTATTCCAACTCTCGTTGTGATACGACTCTTCTCATCTCCTTTCTCTTATAAAAAAATTCATCTACTCTCTTCTCATAACTACGTAAGGACCTAATCCTATTAAAATTTCCTTCAAAGAAGAAAACTTACAAAAAAATTTAAAACCCGCAGAGGTACGTAAGCAACCCATAATCTCACTTTGGGCGTGGTCCTTTCTGAAAGTGCGGAACCCCGGATTGTATTAATTTTCAACACAATTAATAATAATGTAATTTCCTTTTACATAAATACAAGATGATGATGCGGAAGCGTAAAACGTGATGGTTCAACTTTAACACAACAACAAATTTTAATTTCTTGAAACAAATTAAAATACAAATTTTAATTTCTTGAAACAAATTAAAATTACACCAAGTGAAGTAAAATTAATCAATTAATATATTCACTTAAACCAATTAATTAATCCAAGTCCTAGAATTTGCCTAAGTCATATTTATCAATATTAGCAAATTAGGCGAAACCAAATTTTAGCAAATGACTTGAATTAAATAAATTTTACCCAATATTTAATTTAGTCCCAAATTAAATGAAGTGTGATGATTTAAACCGAATTTTATCTTGAATTATGCTACGCATGCATTCTACGTTATTTTGCAAGATAAAATAAACCAATCACACTACGCCGCGATGTACGAGGAAAAACCCAAGACGGGAAACAACCTCGGACGGCCCTAGCCACAAATCCACTAGATACGGAATTACAGTTACAAGACAGATAGACTTACAATGCACGACTCGATCCCTCTCAAGCCTCGACGCATCTTCTTGTAGACACCTCTTCCTAGCGGATAACCTTGGAACACCACCGCGGTCTCGGAATCCACCGATAGGACTTTATATGGTCACCGTCACCCGAGCAAGGAGCCTTTCTCCGAGTGGGTAGAATCAACATTAAAAACACTTCTTCTTTCTTTGTGGGAGGTAGAAGCAAAACCCGAAACTTCTCTTCAATTCGGTGTAGAGAAAATCGGTGCCAAACTCCAAGAAATTGATATGTATATAAGAACTCGAAATAAACTCATTTGGGTGTAAACACTAGAGTGATGGAAATTTTTCTCTAAAAATCTCACTCAAAACATGATCTTTTTCCCTCTATGAATTTTCTCTCAAAACACTCTCTAGGAGTTAGAAGGTTGTGAAAAAGAGAGATTATCAAAAGTGATTCCCGCACATAATAAAGTCTGAAAAAGTTGGTTAAAAACCAAGTGGGGAAGTGGGTGCAAAACTGCCAAAAACTGTTCCCGCCTGGCATCTCGTTCGAACGACATTTCGTTCGAACGAAATCTCGTTCGAACAACATATCGAACGACATGTCAGTGGCCTAATATGGGAACTCATTGGCAGGTTCGTTCGAACGACATTTTCGTTCAAATGACAATCTCGTTCGAACGACATTTTCGTTCGAACGACAATCTCGTTCGAACGACTCTATCAAACGAAAAACCAAAAAGTTTGGAAAATTCGATTTTAGCCCAGAAAACTTTATA
Organism: Sambucus nigra; assembly: GCA_949130495.1. Classification (NCBI taxonomy): domain Eukaryota; kingdom Viridiplantae; phylum Streptophyta; class Magnoliopsida; order Dipsacales; family Adoxaceae; genus Sambucus; species Sambucus nigra. The sequence continues at coordinate 386,555,926 of OX422217.1, forward strand.
AACTTATTTTAAAGTTTTATTTAATTCTTTCTGAAAATTAAAACACAGTTTTTACAAAACCTAACACCCAATAAACTTTGTTCCAAGCTCCTATATATATAATATTGCATTCATACCTTGGGAGCATGGAACTATGGTTGATGACGTAGAAACGAGGCACACAAACTGGCATATTTGATGAAGCTTTATACTCTTTGCCGCTACGTCTTCAACAAACACTTCATAGGCTTGAGAATATTACAATTAAATACTATCTTATGAATAAATGTTTTTGTCCGGAATTGAGCCAAAACTATATATGGACTCAATTGGAAATTTATGTCCTTACAAATCTCCCCCTTTCGCTATTCCGGGACAAAAACCAAACAAAAATCCTAAAGGTCCGTCAAGCTCTACTAGTCTCAAAACATAACCCACCCAAACTTGACTCAACCCAAGGATCAAACGCTTTGCTGTTTAAACAATGCCGCTTTAGAAGAAATCCTGCACACTTAAGCAAACTCATCAAATGCATAGGGAATAACAAAGTATTAAATGCAATTTTAATTAATTACTCCCCCTAAATTAATTCTCCCCTTTATCAAACACATGACCTACTTAGAAAGACGTCTCCCCCTAAGATAAATCTCCCCTAAACTAAGATACTATAATAATAGGATTAGATACCATTTCTCCCCCTATCATTTCTCCCCCTTTTTGTTCAGGAATAGACAAAGGATAAAGAACAAATATAAAAGCATGTTGAAGCTTAAAGTGATAAGACATGAAAGCATATGGGCAACAAAAGCAAGGCAAAGACAAAACAAACTATCATATATATATGTACTATAAATATATAAAAAATGCACACGCACATATATATAGATATAAACACACACATGACACAAAAATACAATAAGTTTGCACACTCGTATGGCAAAGATGTGTCATATGGAAACGGAAGTGTTGGGGTGTGAACTAGTAACGATTAAATTTAGACTCAAACACTTAATAAACATTCACAGAGTTCTTATTTGATTGCAAACTTCATCACATTTAAATATAACCTCATGTGACAACATAAATTGAACTCAATGAACAAACATACACAATGCATACAAGCCTAGCATGATGATGATTCTACAAACCAAATAGAGTCATGACATTAAAGACAACTAGGATAAACGGACATTGTGCAAACCGTTGATATACCATCCAATTCTCCCTCAATAAACATATATATTCTTTTTCTTTTGAATGAATATATCAAACAAACATAGGCCTTAGCAATTGTTTTTTTTTTAAATGTCAAATATTCTGTTTTTAGGCCTTTGGATCACGTATTTCTTTTAGATCCAATAAACGGTGGCTTACTATCGCAAAGGATTCAATTCATCCTTTTGGAGCCCTTCCCCGTGCACATTTAGATATATAATTTTTTATCTCACAAAGCTCACGTGCAACGGATTTTGACATGCACTAGTCCTCCTAGGTCATAGATATGTAGATGACTAGATTGGTAGGAGAACACCTCAAAAAGCTCAAATATAACATGTGACATTAAGATTTCAAAAGAGCTCGTGCATGTGTGAAAAGAGGCATATAAAAATAGAATCCATTTAAACAATACAAAATCCAACTGCTCCATATAAAACATGGTAAAGAACATTTTAAGGATTGAAAATCTAAACCAAAAGTTCTAGCCACGTGGGAGCGTAAAAGATGGAATTCAAACACAAGTATATGCCACTTAAAGTGTGTCAAACTAAAATACACACATAAAAAATCTTTTTGAGTTTTTTTAAACATTTTTCACCAAAAATAAATATATATACTCAAAAGAATAAACAAAAACCATTTGTATTTTTCATTAAGCTTAAATGAAATAAATAAAACACAAATGATAAACAAAAATCTTTTTATATTTTTCAATTAATTCAAACACAAAATATAATACAAAAAAGATAAACAAGTCAAAATTTCTAGCATGTGATATGAAATAAGGCAATGACTAGAAAATGACTAAACATGCATACATTTAGCAAGTGAATATAGCATGAAGTACAAACGCTAAAGTATGCAAACACTAACACATTCAACCTTTAAATTTAGCAAGGGAGGTTTCATGTGATAGTAAATGAGAATCAACAAATCTTGTATCTAGCGCATTTAATAATGATTTCCTAACCCATATAGATTTATATTTAACATGATGGGGATTAGGAAATAATGAAATGCTAGATAAAGATTTCCTTGGACTTCTTTTAAGATCAAAACAAAATGACCTAAGGTGACCTTTCCTACCACAATGCAAGCATGTGTAAACACAAGGAATGTTACCTAAGGTGTGACCCTTTTTAAAGACCTTGGACAAAGTTGACCCTCTAAAACAAACAATGGTTTTAGCTTTAGCAATAGAAGAATTTGAGCATGATGTGCTAGAACCATTAGAACTACTACTAGAGTCTTGAGAATCATTTTTCAATTTTAAAATTTCGGACTCAAGTAATAAATTAGACTCCTCAAAATTATGGGACTCCTTCTTTAAATTTTTAATAATTCCTAGAAGGTTAAAACGCTCTCCCTCAATATGAGCAAACTTGTCCCTAAGAGTCTTTACACAATTTTCACTCTCTTTCTTGGACTTTTCTAGAATATCAAAATTTGAATGTAAGTCCATGAGCTTTTCACGAAAAATATCTTTTTGAGATAAGGAGATTTGCAAAGACTCAATGTGAGCTTTAAAACAAGAATTTTCATTTTCAAGAAATTTAATTCTTTTTACAAATCTCAAATTTAATTCCTTTAAATTTTTGTTACATTTGTTAAGCCCATTTAATCCCTCTCGAAAATCAAAAATATCATTTTCATTTAAATTGGACAAATTTTCATTAAGACGTCCCATCGAGAGAGAAAAAAAATAAGAGTGATAAAAAATTGAACCACCTAAAAAGGTAAGGAAATACAAAAAGTCGAAAAACGGATCTTTAACGCGATAACTTAGCGCTCCGGCTCTGATACCAATTTGAAAGTGCGGAACCCCGGATTGTATTAATTTTCAACAAAATTAATAATAATGTAATTTCCTTTCATATAAATACAAGATGATGATGCGGAAGCGTAAAACGTGATGGTTCAACTTTAACACAACAACAAATTTTAATTTCTTGAAACAAATTAAAATTACACCAAGTGAAGTAAAATTAATCAATTAATATATTCACTTAAACCAATTAATTAATCCAAGTCCTAGAATTTGCCTAAGTCATATTTATCAATATTAGCAAATTAGGCGAAACCAAATTTTAGCAAATGACTTGAATTAAATAAATTTTACCCAATATTTAATTTAGTCCCAAATTAAATGAAGTGTGATGATTTAAATCGAATTTTATCTTGAATTATGCTACGCATGCATTCTACGTTATTTTGCAAGATAAAATAAACCAATCATACTACGCCGCGATGTACGAGGAAAAACCCAAGACGGGAAACAACCTCGGACGTCCCTAGCTACAAATCCACTAGATACGAAATTACAATTACAAGACAGATAGACTTACAACGCACGACTCGATCCCTCTCAAGCCTCGACGCTTCTTCTTATAGACACCTCTTCCTAGCGGATAACCTTGGAACACCACCGCGGTCTCGGAATCCACCGATAGGACTTTATATGTTCACCGTCACCCGAGCAAGGAGCCTTTCTCCGAGTGGGTAGAATCAACATTAAAAACACTTCTTCTTTCTTTGTGGGAGGTAGAAGCAAAACCCGAAACTTCTCTTCAATTCGGTGTAGAGAAAACCGGTGCCAAACTCCAAGCAATTGATATGTATATAAGAACTTGGAATAAACTCATTTGGGTGTAAACACTAGAGTGATGGAAATTTTTCTCTAAAAATCTCACTCAAAACATAATCTTTTTCCCTCTTTGAATTTTCTCTCAAAACACTCTCTAGGAGTTAGAAGGTTGTGAAAAAGATAGATTATCAAAAGTGATTCCCGCACATATTAAAGTCTGAAAAAGTTGGTTAAAAACCAAGTGGGGAAGTGGGTGCAAAACTGCCAAAAAACTGCCAAAAACTGTTCCCGCATGGCATCTCGTTCGAACGACATTTCGTTCGAACGAAATCTCGTTCGAACGAGACTTCTAACGACGTTCCAGATTGAACTCGTTAGAATCTCGTTGGATATATCGTTCGAACAGAAGGTTCGTTCGAACAACATATCGAACGACATGTCAGTGGCCTAATATGGGAACTCATTGGCAGGTTCGTTCGAACGACATTTTCGTTCGAACGACAATCTCGTTCGAACGACTCTATCAAACGAAAAACCAGAAAGTTTGGAAAATTCGATTTTAGCCCAGAAAACTTTATAAACTTATTTTAAAGTTTTATTTAATTCTTTCTGAAAATTAAAACACAGTTTTTACAAAACCTATCACCCAATAAACTTTGTTCCAAGCTCCTATATATATAATATTGCATTCATACCTTGGGAGCATGGAACTATGGTTGATGACGTAGAAACGAGGCACACAAACTGGCATATTTGATGAAGCTTTATACTCTTTGCCGCTACGTCTTCAACAAACACTTCATAGGCTTGAGAATATTAGAATTAAATACTATCTTATGAATAAATGTTTTTGTCCGGAATTGAGCCAAAACTATATATGGACTCAATTGGAAATTTGTGTCCTTACAATTTCTTTTTCATAAAATGTTATTCTTTTATCCCGCCGATAACACTAGTCGCTCTCATCATTTGAATGAATAAAAGGATTATGTATGCGTGAGAGATCAATATAGATAATTTAACAAAAAAGATTCTTCAAAATGCACAGCAAAATATGTCAAAAACTTAATTTCATTATTTTATTACAAAACATGACATTTATAAGAAGCATTGGTTATAAGAAAATCTAAAAATACCTTCCTAACCATACCAAACCTACAGCCTGGCCTACCCACACACAAATAAACTTATTACCAAACTTACCCCATACCTACACAAAACCTACTTTAGCTACAAGATAAGCATGCCTCATCATCACAACCATCATTAATAGTCCCCAGAGGACCCCAAGAATACCAATCCTTATGGCACTTCTTTATGAATTTCATACGATGGTTTTTCATTGATCAGCTTGGACGAAAACACAATTACCATGTCTATAGCATCAAACATCGCAATCCACCTCTTCCCATCTTGGACAAAAACACAACGCCCATGTCTAGAGCATCGAACATCACAAGCCACATCTGCCTTATTTCCCCAACATAAATATTTGTGTCCACTTCCCCCATAACAACCTCAAATAGTGCTCATGTACGAACCCACGTTTCCCAACAAATTTGGAAAAACGGTCAGTTAGACTATGGCGTTGCCACAAAGGCCCCAAAATCATCCTCAGAGACTCAGTCAAATTCTTGACATGAAAGAATTTTGTTATGTGAGGAATAATAATTTTTTCCCATCTCGCTTGACACAGAAGTTGCCAAGGAAAGTAGAAGGAAGTTTGGCAAAGGCTTACCAGTCGAACATAACGATTATCGTCCAGTTGTGAAAAAAAGGTTGTAGTTCCCCCACCATGGCACTTACCAACGAAGATGTCTAATCCCATGCTCCACGAGCCAGTTAAACTAGTTATCCACAAAGGGTTTGAATCTATAAAAAGACCATGTAAAGAAGTTTGGGACACTGGTCAGAGGGTACCTAGGGGGAATCACCAGGTGAAATCTCCCGGACAACCACATGAACAGCGTCATGAGATTTCCTCATAAAAAGTTAGCCTAAACTTCCTTCCAATCCTGCAAACCATGTCAGATTACGATCATAAGACAACCATAGTATGATCGTGTCCACCTGAGGGTCCACCATCATATCGCCAGTTACCAAGCACAACGTAGCTGTTAGTCCCAAGGCTATGGTTCTTCCAAAGCCATTTTTAGTATAATCTCTCTGATACACCAAATTTAGAACTGCTAAAAGGATGATACTTCCCCTACACACTAGTGGTCGGGTAATCGAAGGAGAGTCATGTATTAATTCGTCAAGCGACACTTAAGGAGGACGGGAGATGTTAGGCATATCCACAACAATATTGGGGTTGGCACATAACATAGTAGAAAATTCTGTGTAGATAGTACAAACTTCGTCTAAGCCAAAGGAGAACATATAGTCTTCGGGATAACCAAACCACAAAGTCACTTCCAGGAGATTCAATCCAATGGAATGATTATGCCACAAATTAGCCTGATGTAATTGAATGCCTCGTAGTTGACATTGTACAAACACATGGCTTTTAACCACTCAAGGTAGGCAGCAAAACCCTCTGTCACGAGTACCGTCATCTCAAAGGAGCAAGAAACTTAGTGCAATAAAGCGAAAGGAAGAAGTTGAGGTGTGATTTAAAACCCCACCCCAAAGGCCCCTTTAACACTTAAAACTCTCCACATGATGTAAGAATCAGCTTGTTGCTGCAATAACTGCTTTTGAGTACACAGAAGTGTAGAAAAATGAAAATCATGATTAGAAAATCAATTTGGACCTAATTAGTTAACCAATAGGCATGCCAAGGAGTATGTTTATCAGCACACCGCCTATTTTGGGAATTTTCCTACTTTACTTCTTTGTCCATTTTTCAAATAACCCCCTTTTTTTGTCAAAACAACTTGTTTACAAAGGTTTTTTGGAGTACACCTTCCTAGAAAATAACTTCCAAAGAATAATACATATTTCCAATTATTTCTTGCTTCTTCAATAAATAAAACCCCTAGTGGAAAATTAAAGTGCATGTAGATAACAAGGCCTTTTAATTCAAGACAAATCAAGAAAATGAAAAATGCATCATGTACATATATATATATGTGTGTGTGTGTGTGTGTGTGTGTGTGTGTGTGTGTGTCGTTACATTTTCATTTTTTAGGAATAAAAAAGGAAAAGGCAAAAAATATCAAGATTACCTGGATACAACATGAACTTTCCAAAATATCCTGCCAACTGAGACCATGACCTCAAGCACCCCGACAAACATGCTTCCCTCGATGGCAAGTAGTGGACCCCTCGCTCCCAAAATAAGAGTTTTCCTCAGAAGTCTTCGATAACACCATACAATATCTGGAAGCCTTCCTCACGTGATCAAATACTGCATCCATCCACTCACGGATATCCCTCAGCCAAGTTGTCTAACATGAACAGACTACAAAAGAACGATCATGCAACGGCAAACTAGTCATTAATGGAGAAAGAGATCAAAATCAAAGTGCAAAATTAAAAGGTAAAATTATACCTCTGTCTAAAGAATCTCCTCGGGGAGAGGAGTGAAGTCGTTTATCCTCGCTTGAGGGTGATGAGGCACCAAGATGACATTTCCACCACCTAACAAAATGTTATAAGATAAAATGGACAGGTGCTGAATGGGAATATCCTTTGTCACCACTACTGTGCCATCCCTCGAGCTATGTGTCGAAGATACCGACAATCTGTTACTTATCTCTGGTCCTACTATTAGTGGGGGCATACACAGTAGCATCAACTATAAGGTTGCAAAGTCTACATAATTGTACCCTTCCATCACATCCGTACAGAGCATATAGGGCTCACTCGCCATCGATACTTCCCTCGCCTCATTCGACATCTCCTTCACCCTCCTCATATACTCAAAGGGCATTGACGGTGGAACCTCCACCTCGCCTTACATCACCTGCGTCACCACCCTCACTCCTAGGAACCATATTTACCTGAGTTATTTCACAATCACCCTCTGCATCTAGGCATGAACTCCCATAATGGGTTTCCATTGGCATTATAGTTGTCTCAACTGCCTGAGACACTATCACTGCCACCTGAGTAGTAGAAATTAGCTCGGGTGGGGGTGGGGGTGGGGGTGGGGGTGGCGGTGGCGGTGGCGGTACCTATGGATCTTGATATGCCTCCCTCGCCTCATCTCTAGCCTCAACCCTTTTCGCTCGTTGTCTCCTCAGGGGCATCTGAAAACATATCGAATTATATAAGTACACAGTTTATACAAAATCTAATAGCATGAGTACGATAACTTAAGTTCAGAGAGACAAAAGCAACAGTCCTAAAATAGGGTTGTACATCAAAAGAATGAAACGTTGAAATCGGAGTAAGTCGCTCTGATCCTTTGGACACTAGAACCTGATGCTCAGATACCATCTGTGACACCCCCCTAATAACATCTCGGGTGTTCAGTCCTAAATTAAATTAAACAGGTTTCTCAGCTGGTCCATTCTTAACATCACTGTAAAAAAATAATAATTACTAATCACCTAGGTTAAATTAGATCGGTGCCAAATTTTATAATTCATTAACCCAATAAAATATCTCATGCAAAAATAAAAATTCAAAATTCAAAATATACTAGAATTCAAACCATCTGACAATATATAACGCATAAAGTCTTGTCGAGGCGACATTCGGCTAAAAATCCACAATAGCTAAATAAACCAATAATCCAATAATGAATAACTAAAATAATGCCAATGGAAAACATGTCCCAATAGAGAGTAGTAAAGAGGAGATCCTACACTAGATCTAAATAAATTAGTCGTCTATGTAAAGTCCTGCTAGTCTCCACAAAGCTGCAGCTATGAGTCCCTGGATTGAATCCTCAAGTCTGGAATCCATGTGGCTAGACACCTAGAAGGGTTTTGAAAATGTTTTGATAGCACGAGTTAGTACTCAAAACATTTTAAAAATATTTAGCAAGTGATTATCATAGTAAAATGAGTAATTGAATACACATGTTATGATTTGCGCACACTCTCTTAATATACCTCACCCCTCATCTAGTGCACACCTAACTTCTTGTACTTAGCCCACCTAAGTGTACAGGACAAGCTAACTAAACTATAGTATCCAACTTAACTTATCTACGCGACTAAGTTCCCATAACGCCCGCTTAGTATGTAATAGTAACAATATCTCATGATTTATATACTTAGATTACTGTTCACGTTTTGTTATCTTTAACCGATTTATAATTAATTATCTTTTAGATGTATTCACGGCATCTCATTATCTACTAACTCGCATAAGAATATTATTAATACAGTATACATTTCACACCCAATATATAATTGTAAATTTATTCATTACTAATATGTCCTCCTGACACACACATCAAAGACTCTTGGTTCGGAATGGTCCATCGACACCAAGTAAAAGGATTGGTTCGAAATGTCACCTCGACCCCAAGTTGATTTCATGTAGTGGTTCGAAAAATCACCTCGACCCCACTAATGAAATTTTAAACATAAATTGGTTTGGAAATCTTTCGTCACAACCCCAACTTACTATTTCCATATATTAGTTGGGAATCCTATCTCGACCCTAATATAGGCAATTATACTTTAGGAATTATCTCCACCTAAGTATCTATATAATTCCATAGGTATACACACAACCTGATAATAGTGCTCATACGTAATATTTCCTCTTTAATATTCACCGTACATATTAATTTACGATTTATCTCACTACCGTATTTTAATTGAGTATTCACACAACTCTAAGGGATCTAGTTACTCCTTTATTCATTTAAGTAGTTAAGATATCTCTAACCTACTGGTATACTCCTCGGTATGGCGTTTAATATTTCTATCACTCAAATCCCAAATTTCTGATGCACTACTCGATCGGTTTACCCTCGTCGATCCATCACTTCAAATCTTCCACTCAATGATTATAATGGACCCCCACTATACACATACTGGAACTCTCTAAGTCCCTACATAGGTATAATATCATCACTAAGGTTCCCCTCAAGCGTCAAAAATCGAATAGGACTCAACCAACAAAAGAACCCAAAATCAGCCTGGGTCGATCGATCGACCTTGAGCATCGATCGATCGACATTCAAGGGCTGGTCGATCGATCGAGAAGTGACAGGCGCGGTTGTTCTTCTTCATGAATTTTTCACAATATTCAATTATCTAACTCACGTGATAATCCACCAGACTTGTAACTAATGATACCTAACCATTCCTATATATGCTAGGATGATTTCCAACGAATTTAACATTATGAATCCTTCCAATTTAGCCCAGAATAATTCGAAACTTCTAATTATTCAAGAACCCTAATATGACATGTTCTTCCCATGTTTTCAATCATCAACCCAGATTTTAATTTGTACTAACAACCATGATTCCTCTAATTTTTAATCCTCTACTTATATAAATCTAACAACTTGTTATTTCTACCCAAACATGCAATTAATCAATTCTTTTTCTCCAAGAATATTTATCAAAATGAATTTATTCGTAAATCCTACACATGGATATTAAAACTCAAAATAATTTGCACATAACCACTTACCTTGATTGGATGGTGATCTGATTTTGAGTTTATAGAAGGTGTTGGGTTTATTTCTCTTCCAATCTTCCTTCCTCAATCACATTGGTGCAAGAACTCCTTGAAATCCCCCACAATTTTCCTTTTTAGCCTTGAGAATGATCTTTCTTCTCTCTCTAATGGTTTCCCTTTGTGTTATGAGGTTTATAACCCTAACCAGACTTTTAATCAGTTGATAAAACACTCCAAAATTCGTAGGTCTTCTCACCCCCACATTCCAAAAGACTCAAATACCCCCGTACAGTCCCGATTTAGCCCAAAAATGCCCCGGTACCCGACTAGTACCCCTGGGCATACTATTTTGACTTATTCGACCCTTTTGGAATCATCTGTGACCTTTAAATTATCATTTGAGTCAATAAACTATATTTCCTATCTCATCCTCAATTTAGTTTACACCTGACACCCGGGTGAGATAAAAATCAAGTACGCCCATATCACTCGATATGTCGTACAAATTAAATATCAACATTTACTATTTACACTTTGTAAATTTGAATCATAATATTAATCACTGTCTATCTCTCGATTAATATTTAATAATCAAAATTATTATTTATTCACTTAATAGTCATAATTATCATTAAATCATATTAAATTACTCTACTCACGTAATTTGAATCAAAACATATTTCCTATTTAATTACTCAATTAATTAAATTCTAAATATGCAGAAATATGGGGTATTACATACCCCCCCCCCCCCCTTACAAAAGGAATTTTTTCCTAAAAATTAGGATATACCTATGGTGAATAACTCTGGATACTTCTCTCACATATCCTCCTCCCGCTCCCATGTTGATTCGTTAACATTGTGGTGTCCTCACTGCACTCGCACTAAATTTACCACCTTGGATCGAAGCTTACGCTCGTTATGATCCAGAATAGCCACGGGTCTCTCCTCATATGAGACATCTAACTGCAAATCAATCTCCTCAAGTGGAACATGTGAGAAGGCTCTCTCGCTCCTCCTGTATTACTTCAGCAATGCCACATGGTACAAGTCGTGTATCTGCTGAAGATGCTCTGAGAGTACCAATCTGTATGCTAACGGTTCCACCCTCTCAATAATAGGGAATGGACCCACATATCTCGATGCTAACTTCCCCTTCTTGCAGAACCTTATAATCCCATTCATAAGAGATACCTGAATCAACACTCGGTCTCCCACCTTTATTTCCACGTGTCTCCTACCGGCGTCAACATAACTCTTCTGCATATCTTGAGCCATTCAAATACGTCCTCAAATTAACTCTATCTTGGCAGAAGTCTATTGTATCATCTCCATCCCCAATAGCTTGTTGCCCCCCACCTCTAACCAATAGGTGGGTGAATGACAAGGCCTGCAATAAAGTCCCTTCAATGGAGCCATACCGATAGTGAATTGGTAAGAGTTGTTATACGTAAACTCTACCAATGGAAGATATCGCTCTCAAATTCCCCCAAAAATCTAGGGTATACATCCTCAACATATCCTCAAGCATTTGATTTACCCTCTTAGGATTCCCGTTTTTTTATGGGTGATACGTCGTACTCAACACTAAGTCTGTGCCCATGGACTTCTGAAAACTCTACCAAAAATGAGACATAAATATTTTATCTCTGTCAGACATAATATTAATAAGAACTCCATGCAGCTTAATAATCTCTAAAATGAATAATTGCGCATACTGCATCATATCAAAATCAGTACGAACTTGAAATAAATGAGCTACCTTTATCAGTCGATCCACTATCACCCATATGGAATTGTGACCCCTCTGTGATGTCGGTAGTCAAGTAATAAAGTCCATCGAAATGATCTTCCATTTCCACATGGTCATATCTAGTGGTTGTAGCATCCCTGAAGGTCTCTGATGGTCAACTTTCACAAGCTGACACGTAACACACTTTGAGACAAACTTTGTTATGTCTCACTTCATACCCGACCACCAATACTATCGTCACATATCCTGGTAAATTATATCCCCATTGGGATGTGCCGTAAATCTTGACCCATGCAACTCTGTCATGACTGCATGCCCCAAATCTTTATCATCGGGTACTATGAGTCTCCCATTGAATCGTAGCCCACCCTCGGAGCTGATGGAATAGGAATCTGCCCCCTCGGCTAGTAACTGTCGTACTTTGTCCTGACATAAAGGGTCCTCTGTCTGTGCCCTCACCACGCGCATAACACTCTCGGGAGTGATACCTACAACTTCCATGTATGCTCTGGCTAACTCATCATCATCTCGAATCTTGCTCCACTTTGCTTTCCAAAATTCTGCCAACTCTCTTGTAGGTCTTCGGCTCAACGTGTCTGCCATCATATTAGCCTTACCGAAAAGATAGTGTATATCAAACTGGTAATCCTACATGAATTCAAGCCACCTCCTCTGTCTCATATTCAGATCCTTCTGGGTGAAGAGATACTGAAGTGATTTATGATCCATGAATAAAGAAAACTTCTCTCCCAGAAGATAATGTCTCCATATCCTTATAGCAAAGACGACCGCTGCTAACTCAAGGTCGTGGTTGGGGTCATTCTTCTCATGTGGCTTTAGCTTTCGAGATGCGTAAGATATATTCATCTCCTCATACTGTAACACACCCCCAAGTTCTGCAAGGATGTGTCAGTATAGACACGGTACTACAATCCACTCCTAGGGAATGCAAGTACGGGTGCTGATGTCAAGTTGTCCTTTATCTCATCAAATGCTAACTGATAGTAGTTGCTCCACACGAGTGGTACTCCCTTCCGAGTCAAGTTTGTCAAAGGACCAGTAATCTTTTATAACCCCTTGATAGAGCGACGATAGTAATCGACCAACCCCAAAAATCTCCGAACCTCGGTTGGTGTCGTGGGCTGTCCCCACTCCCTCACCGATGATACCTTAATCAAATCAATAGCAATGCCTCTATAGGACATAATGTGGCAAATAAATTGAACTTCTCGAAGACAAAATCTACATTTCTCGAATTTGGCATACAACTGATGGTCCCGTAATGCCTGAAGAACCATATCTAAGTGCTATGTGTGCTCCTCCTATGTACAAGAGTAAATTAGAATATCGTCGATGGAACTGGTCCAAAAACTCCATGAATACCATGTGCATGAGGTCCATAAACACTAAAGGTGCATTAGTGATCCCAAATGGCATCAATCTGAACACGTATGACCCGTACCACGATAAGAAAGCGATCATAAGTACATCCTTCTCTCGAATGCGCAATAGATGGTAACCTGACCTCAAATCGATCATTTATAAGTATGAAGCTCCTCTCAACTGATCAAATAAGTCATCAATTCAAGGTAACGGATACTTATTACGTATCGTCACCTTTTTCAGCTCCCTGTAGTCTACACACAAACGAAGTGAACCATCCCTTTTCTTCACAAATAGCACCGGCACACCCCATGGTGATGTACTCCGCCGAATGAAACCCTATCTCAAGAGATGCTAAATCTTCTCTATCAACTCTCACATTTCCTAAGGGGCCATGTGATACGATGCTTTGGTAATCGGTCTCGTCCCTAGTGCTAAGTCAATATCGAACTCAATCTCCCTGCTGGGTGGTAACCCTAGTATCTCCTAGAAGACATCCTCTAAATCCCTCATGACTGGGATTGAGTCCAGATAATCAACCACCTCCTATGAGGTCTCATCCTCAATGTAATATAAGTGAGTGCACGATCCTCCCTTGGGAAGGGGCATCTCCACTGGAACATCTCCTATCCCGGAATGGCAAAAGTGATCGTCCTCTCATAACAATCTACTATCGCCCTATAACCCGCCAACAAATCCATGCCTGGGATGATGTCATAACCCTCCATATCTAACACTAGAAGGTTCACTACTAGACTCAATCTCTCGATCATAGTGTCCACACCCCAATAGATTGAGTGTATAAGGGACCCACTAACCATCGGTGACTCTACGCACATAAGATGAGTGTCGATTGTCTCTAAAAGATCGTATGATCGTGAAAATCTAGTGGCACTAAAAGAGTGTGTCGCACCCATTTCAAACAGAATACTACCCTCATGCCCATGGATAGGAACTGTACCCGCGACTGTCGGCGGTGCCGGAGGTGATGGCTAAAAAGGCACGTCCTGAATGTTGTACACATGCCTGTAGTGCATCTGGACCCACTGCTGTTGTGGGGTATGTGCTAGTACTGGGGCTAATGGAGCCTGCTGCCTCCGTTGGGCGCCCTTCTATTATTACATGTCTCCCTATATACAAGTCCTACTCTTGTGACCCTGCTGGACACATGTGAAACACTACCCATGGAACTTCCTCTGCCCTTGGCCCTCCTGGCCCTAACGACCTTGGCCCTGCTAGCCTCCTCTTAGTTCTCTTGGCCCTCACGGACATGAGGAACCTGTTGTTGGGAACCTTGTTGTACCTGCCTATCAGATCGATGTCTCCCATACCTAAATCTCTTTTTCGAGCTCCCCTTATGGGAATCCATCCCCTGTTGACCCGTTATCTATAGCTACGGTGTGCTGTTGTCACTACCCCCATTTGTTTTGCCCGACTGGCTAGGCTCACCCCTTTTAGTTCCCTTCGCATGGAAGTGATGATCTTGGAAGTTCACTAGTGCGGGGTTGACGATGTTTGTATATGTCATCAGTGTTGGGTTACCGATCAAATGTTGTCAGACCCTCCAAGCTAAGCCATTCGTGAACTTCGACTTTTTCTGCTCCTCGTTGCTCACCTCATCTGGCACAAAGTTAGCCAAACAGGTGAACTCCTCCTCATAATGAGCTACTGATCGATCACCCTAAACCACTTCGTTAAATTTCTTCCTCATCTATGACTCTACTGCAAGCGAGAAGTACTTGTAGTCAAAAAGCACCCAGAACTCAAAAAACGTCATCAAGTGCCTCTCCTCTGCAGTGGTAACTTGCTCCCATAATTGTAAATATTTTCTTGATAATTGAAAAGTAGTAAGAATCTTCTTCAGTGCCTCGGTACATTCAAGCATGCGCAGATGGCACTGAATATTCTTCTTCCAGTCATAAGCCTCTACTATGTCAGTGTTTCCTCGAAGCTCGGGCGGATGGCCCTTTTGAAAGGTCTCCCTGACTCGCTGCCAAGATGGTGCCACTGGAGGATATGTGTGGGGCTGCGAAAAATGGGTTGCCATGGCCCTCATAGCTGTATCAACTCCCTGAGCCACTATCACTGCCACCTGAGTAGTAGAAATCTGCTTGGGTGGTGGTGGGGGTGGTGGTACCTATGGCTTCTGATGGGACTCCTTCACCTCATCACTGGCCCCAGCCCTCTCCGCTCACTGTCTCCTCAGTGGCCTCCGAAAATAGATCGAATTGTATAAGTGCAAATTTTATACAAAATCTAATAGCATGAGTACAATAACTTAAGTTCGGAAAGACAAAAGTAACAGTCCTAAAATAGGGCTCTACATCAAAAGAACGAAACATTGATATCGAAGTAAGTCCCTCAGATCCTATGGATACTCGAACCAGATGCTCTCATACCATTTGTGACACCCCGCCTAATTAAATCCCGAGTGATAAGTCCTAATTTAAATTAAACAGGTTTCTCAGTTGGTTCATTCTTAGCATCATTGTCGAAAACTTTTTAAATTACTAATCACCTAAGTGAAATTAGATCGGTGCCAAATTTTAGAATTCGTTAACCTGATAAATATCATATGCGAAAATAAAAATTAAACATTCACAATATACTAGAATTCAAACCATCTCATGATATATAATGCATAAATTCTAAAAATCCACAACTGCTAAATAAACCAACAATCCAATACCGAATAACTGAAATAATGCAAATAGACAACATGTCCCAATAGAGAGTACTAAAGAGGAGATCCTATACTAGATCTGAATAAATGAGTTGTCTGTGCAAAGTCCTACTAGCCTCCACAAAGCTGCAACTATGAGTCCCTGGATTGAATCCTCAAGTCTGGCGTCCCTGAGGCTGGACACCTACAAGTGTTTTGAAAATATTTTGATAGCAAGAGTTAGTACTCAAAACATTTTGAAAATATTTAGCAAGTGATTATCACAGTAAAAGTAGTTATTGATTACACATGTTAATATTTGCCCACACTCTCTTGAGTTACCTCGCCCCTCATTTAGTGCACGCCTAACGTCCTGTACTTAGCCCACCTAGTTGTTCTACCCAAGCGAACTAAACAATAGTATCCAACTGAACTTATCTACCCGACTAAGTTCCCATACCGCCCACTTAGTATGTAATAGTAACCATATCTCATGATTTATATACATAGATAACTGTTCACGCCTTGTTATCTTTAACCGATTTATAATTAAGTATCCCTACCTAATTTTCATTTAGATATATTCAAGGCATGTCATTAACTACTAACTTGCATAAGTAGATTATTAATACTATATACATTTCACACACAATACATACTTGTAAATTCATTCATTACTAATATGTCCTCCTAACACAAACATCAAGGACTCTTGGTTCAGAATGGTCCACCGACACCAAGTAAAGGGATTGGTTCAGAATGTCACCTTGACCCCAAGTTCATTTGATGTAGTGGTTCAGAAAATCACCTCGATCCCACTAATGAACTTTTATACATAGATTGGTTCAGAACTCTTTTGTCACGACCTCAACTTACTATTTCCATATATTAGTTCGGAATCCTACCTTCACCCTAATATAGGCAATTATACTTTAGGTATTCTCTCAACCTAAGTATCTATATAATTCAGTAGGTATACATGCAACCTAATAATAGTTCTCATACTCTTTAATATTCATCGTACTTATTAATTTACGATTTATCTCACTATCATATTTTAATTGAGTATTCACACAACTCTAAGGTCCCTAGTTACCCCTCTATTCATTTCAGTAGTTAAGCTATCTCTAACCTATTGGTATACTCCTTGGAATGACCTTTACTCTCTTCGTAACTCAAATCATAAATTTTCGATGCACTACTCGATCGGCTTACCCTCGTGAGTCCATCAATTTAAATTTTTCACTCAATGATTATAACAAACCCCCACTATTCACCTACTGGAACTCTCTAAGTCCCTACATAGGTATAATATGATCACCAAGGTTCCCCTCAAGCGTCGGCAATCGAATAGGACTCAACCAATAAAAGAACCCAAAATTAGCCTGGGTCGATCGATCGACCATGAGCATCAATCTATCGACTTCATCGATCGATCAACATTCTTGGGTTGATCGAGCAGTGAGAGACGCAGTTCTTATTATTCTTCATGCATTTTTCACCATATTCAATTATCTAACTCACATGATAATCCACCAGACTTGTAACTAACTACACCTAACCATTCCTACATATGCTAGGGTGATTTCCAACGAATTAAACATTATAAATCCTTCCAATTTAGCCCAGCATAATTCCAAACTTCTAATTATTCAAGAACCCTAATATGACATGTTCTTCCCATGTTTTCAATCATCAACACATATTTTTAATTTGTACTAAAAACCATGATTCCTCTTATTTTCAATCCTCTACAAATATAAATCTAACAACATGCTATTTCTACCAAGATATGCAATTAATCAATTCTTTTTCTCCAAGAATATTTATCAAAATCAATTTATTTGTAAATCCTACGCATGGATATTAGAACTCAAAATAATTTGCAAATAACCACTTTCCTTTATTGGATGGTTATCTAATTTCGAGTTTGCAGAAGGTGTTGGGTTGCTTTCTCTTCCAATCTTCCTTCCCCAATCACTTGTGGTGCAAGAACTCCTTGAAATCCCCCAAAATTTTCCATTTTAGCCTTGAGCATGATCTCTCTTCTCTGTCTAAAGGATTCCCTTTGTGTTATGAGGTTTCTAACCCTAATCACACTTTTAATCAGCTCATAAAACACTCCAAAATTCGTAGGTCTTCTCACCCACAAATTCTGAAAGACTCACACGCCCCCGTACGGTCCCGGTTTAGCCCAAAAATCCCCCGATACCCGACTAGTACCTCCAGGTATACTATTTTGACTAATTCGACCATTTTGGAATCATCTGTGACCTCTAAATTATCATTTGAGTCACTAAAACTATATTTCCTATCTCATCCTCAATTTATTTTACACGCAAGACCCGAGTGAGATAAAAATCAAGTACGTCCATATCACTCGCTATGTCGTACAAATTAATTATCAACATTTACTATTCACACATAGTAAATTTGAATCATAATATTATTCAGTGTCTATCTCTCGATTAATATTTAATAATCATAATTATTATTTATTCACTTAATAATCATAATTATCATTAAATCATATTAAATTACTCTACTCATGTAATTTGAATCAAAACATATTTTCTATTTAATTACTCAATTAATTAAATTCTAAATACACATAAATATGAGGTATTACAACATTGTGCCCAATCACCTCATAAAACCATGTCTGCAGAATGCAACACAAGATTCTTCTCAAAAGATAAAGAACGAGAAGGAAAATAAAAAAATAAACAGCGGTATCTAAAAGTTACCTCTATATGGTATGTGGTCCCCGTAAACGTCTATTGGTGACACTGATTGAAGAATTCTAGAGAATCATAGAGGGACGCTAGCATAAAGCTCCACCATTCATACAAATGAATCTCATAGCTAACCCATAAAAAAGGGAAGAAACAGTAAATGGATGACGTCATTGCTCGTAACCACCGTAAATACTAACCTGTCTCCGGTCGATCACATCAATCTGGTTGTCCATCAAGGTGTCCTTGAACACTGATATCCTTATTGAATCCTTAGAAATAATCCTTCTGATATCCCATAGGATAGCCTGCATCGCAATCATAAAAATGTGTATCACCTGGTCAATTATGATCTGCTAACCCTCGCACTCTAACCCTGTCGACTGATGTACATCCATTGGGGCTACCATCATCTCTCCCATTGCCAACTGGAACGTTTGATTAGTTTCCCACCACCTCTCGCCTAAATATCACAACACCGCTAAACATCACGAACGTCTCATCCAAGGCCCTTGCTAAAGGACCAAAACTGGCAGCCACTACCTTCAACTTCACTACCCTAAGGAGTTTCTCCCATGCTTGTAAAATCCCCATTGCACCCTGTGAGCGGATGCTTGATGAAGAAACGTCCACCTGCACACAAGAAAAAATTCTTCAAAAATTCCCAACAAAAATAAAAAAATCAAATAAGGGATAAACTAAAAAATAAGTGCAAACACTCACAAGCACTAGTGCCTCATCATCACGCCACTCTAAGCCGACCCAATCATCGGTGGCCATAAATGGGATATTCTCCATGTCTTCCATAAGTTCTTTGAAAGAAAAAAAAAACATCTAAAATTTATTTCTAGAGAGAGAGAGAAGATATTTCACTTTTGGACGGTGTAAGAAATGATAAAATCGCCCCCTTTTTACAAGGGACTACGGACTATACCAATCGGCAGTCCCCTTGTCATGCCAATCGACTGCGACCTTTCACCTTCCATTAGAAGCCTAGGATTCCATTCTAGGTGCCAATAAGCACACCCCTGCTTATGTCTATTAGCAGGCCCCCTAATTTTTGTCATAAAAAATCCAAAAAAATCCAAAAATTGCCCAGAAATTTTTTTAAAAAAATTAAAAAAAAATCGCCAAAAAGTCAATAAACTCCAAAATCATCGAAAATAATCTTTTGCATAAAATTCATCCATTTTTTCAAAGAATAAAAAATCCTTTAAAGATTTCAAAAAATCTAGAAAAATCTTTCGTCAAAATGATCCAGCATTGGAATTAGCACTCTTCAACAAAAACAAGATAAAAAGCGCACCGCCAATCACAACCACTGATCATTAGCTGCATTTATCAAGCTTTTTATCTCTTTATATCCACAGAATCATCATAGACATTCTAAATTAAGTCAATTTCACTCTTTAGATCTTCATAATTGAGGTCACCTTCACTCTTTAGGTCCGCAGAATTGGACTCGACCCTCTGAATTAGGCTGCTTTCACTCTTTAAGTCCATAAAATTGGCGTCGACCCTCTGAATCAGGTCGCTTTAACTCTTTAGGTCCATCGAATTGGCCTCGACCCACTGAATCGGGTTGCATTCACTCTTTAGGTGTGAAGAATTATCCTCAACCCTCTGAATTAGGTCGCATTCACTCTTTAGGTTCACATAATTGGCCTTGACCCTCTAAATTAGGTATCTTTCTCTCTTTAGGTCCCTATAATTATCCTCAAAATCCTCTTAATCAAGTCGCTTTCACTCTTTAAGTCCATGAGGTTACCCTAAGTCCCTAGTATAGGCCTCGACCCGCTGAATTTGTTGCTTATACTCCTTAGGTCCTTACAATTTGACCTCTACCCTCAACACTCATAACATTCCATATAGGTGCCTATCTTTTGATGACGTTCACTTATTCTAAGATCTCCGACTGAGGGGATCTACATACATCCCATCCTAGTACCCATTAAACATCTCATGAGGTCTTTAATATAATTCCTTTAACCCTCAGACCCCAGGTCCAGCTCCAAAACCTAACCAGAGGACACTGGGCACTATTGAGCTCCATTTGACTTTAGACAACTCTCAGACCCTGAATTATCTCAATACACTTCCATAGGGATCTAAATACCATTTCCCATGGTCCATACCATCCATAAATTGGCTTTACGATTCATGTGTAGTTGCCTTTTTATTCCAAAGCCTAACCTAGAAGCCATTGGGTTCTTATGAGCTTTGTTTGACTTCGATTAACTCTCAAACCCAGGATTGTCTCAATAAAATTTCATGAGTCTGTGAATACCCTTTCCAACGGACCATACCGTGCACAAATTGGCCTTACAATTCATGCATACTTGCCTTTTTACTCTGAACTACAACCTAGAGGCCACAGGGAGCCTTCGATCTCTATTTAACTTTGGTAAACTCTTGAACCTGGGATTAGTTCGATTCACTTTCATAGGGATCTAAATACACTTTCCAACGTCCCCACTCATGCATGATTTGGACTTATGATTTGTATTTTATGTTTGTCTTTCTGAAAAAGTCCCTTTTGGACTGCCTATAAGCACCCCTGACCCTCGGCCTATTAGAGGAGGGGTACTTTACTTAGCCATCAAGCCAGGGGGTTTGCGTATAGGTAGGCCTAGTCCTATGTCATTAGAGTCCCTGCCTTGAAAACAGTGCGCCATTTTTCAAAAAACATCATTTTGCAAACATTCTCCCCACTTTTCCTTGCATCACTTTCACCCCGCCTTTTCCATCCACTTCACCACCACTCCATCACAATAAAAAAATAGCCCACTTCACCACAAAAATAAGTAGTAAAGTTTTATAGACGGACTACTTTTATCCTTTTGCAGCTAATTTAATTAGTGTCATTTATCACACTTTATTTACTCTTAGAATATATTATGCTTTATTTGTCCTTTTTCAACCTAAATAATCCCTTTTAATTATTTATATACTCATAAGTATAGTTTCATAAATCTTAAAAAAGTCAAAAAGAGGATTTAATCGTTAAACCCCAAATTATAATTTTCCTTCCCTTGTTCCTACACTCTCTGCACTTGTGCATACTTTCCAACAAGCCAAAGGAAATATTAGTTTTGGGATCGTGGTTATAATCCAACCCTTGCGTGTTATCGAACTACACGGACTTCGATGTTATTTTTGGTTACGTGAGTGTCTCTATTCTTCCTCGGGATTCGAGCCCTCTTTTCTTATTTTCTTTTACTTTCATATGTTCGTATATATACCAATCCCGTCAGACATGCATACTCAGTTACTCAAAGTGAATCATGATCTGGTGTGTTGCTCACATTGGACTATATTTTCATATCTTTTTTTATTCTTTTTCGTTTTTGTAATTCTGCTAAACATGCATACCCATTTTCTCATAGTTGATTATGATCCGGTGTACTTCACATAGCGTATCCTTTCTCGTTATTAAATTTTTAGTGGCCCCGTGAGACATGCGTATTCCATTCCTTACGATGAATTATGATCCAGTGTGTTGGTCATATTTCAGATATTTTTTATCTTATCTTATTTTTTTTTATTTATACTCCTCAGAATGACTCATCTCTGTCTTTTCCATGTAGTGAGTATGACGATTTATTTTTTGCATTTATTTCACTCCGCGTATAAATTATGATTTAGACAAAAAGGAGAATATTATCATAGCCCAAGAGAGACCAAAAGACAGAATGGGTGCCTAACCCTATCCCATTCTGTAACTTTGTCTCAGGACCCATGATCTATTTGGTTTCATAGGCATCAGTTTGTCTTTGTTGCTATTTCTTCGGGGTCGGCTACATATTTTTACTAATTTGAGCAAAATAGGTTGGCGACTCCATTTCCTATATTTTCACCCCTTTGACGATGAGAAATTTTTATCCATGGGATCTCACAATGTTCGCATGAGTGGCGAAAAGAGGACTTTCTTCCTTGATCCCCGCACCCACAAATTTCTTTTTCGGGGTGAACCCGTGTCGAAACATCCCGGATGACCACATCTGCTATAAGTCATATACATATCTAGAATAACACATAAACTACTACGGCTATCTCGAGTACCACAAAATATAATCGCATAAGGTAGGATAACGAAAATCTATACTTCGAACATCCATACATAGGTATAATTCTTGACAAGTAGAAACAAATAGGCTACTCTCACGCTCATACATAACGAAGGCATATATCTATCGCCTTCAGGGATCACTCGAGATAAAAGTGAACATGGAAAACTCGTCTCCTCACCAAGACACCATCATGGTTGACATCGCATGCACCCCATAATGGAATCCTTCATAGTATATTTGTAATGAGCACTCACACATGGTGTGCATTGAACATAAAGCATCCAATCAAATATAACCAGCACTAATGGGTTGAAACAAATAAACATATATACAAACCTACCCAACTCTACAGGTTCATATTTTCAACCCTGGCTAATGGGTCAAATCAACATAAAATTTATATAGAGCCATCACTATCGGGATATCCATAATAATCCAGACTATTAATTGTAATACACCAATTATCCTTATCCATATCTAAATGTTACTAGACCTACTTCCCAAGGCCTTCCAAATTCTAGTTAATGTTTCACACCTAATTTATACTAAAATCCCAATCTCCCGAGGATACATGTTTAGGTATCAACCCTTCCAAAATCCCATTTAACAACCCATTCTGCTCTTGGATTTTCAACTTAAACATCCTACATAATTTGACCCCAATAAACCAACCGAAGTCTAAATACCCATATAATCCAAACCTAATTTCCAAAACCTCAAACATTATAATTCACTCTTTTATATAAGTATAATGCACCTAAAGGTCAATCATGGCTAGACTTAAGCCCCAAAACTCAACAATCTAATCATAACACAAAGCCCAAACCAAAATCACCAAATTAGAATTTCATCCTTGCTCACTCTTGGTAAAATATTCATAACAAATTCAAAAAAATACGGAATAATGCCTAGGCATTCGTAATTTAATTATCTACAATCCTGGGTGGTGGATTAATCAATGGTCTAGGTAGATCGATCGATTACCCCTGTAGGTTGACACTTCCCCTTATTAGGGGATTTGCCTTCTTCAAACCCCACTTTCTCTCTCAAAACCTCAATTAGTTAACTCAAAACCTTCATTCAAGCCCCCAACCATCATCCCAACATTAAAAACACATAATATAAATAATTGGAACCTATTTCTAACATCAAATCCCCAAGTTTATATTGAGATCCAAAGAAAAACCCAATTTCGCATTCAAGAACCATAGAGTTACGAATTCCGTCAATTAACTTATGATTTCAATAGATTAATACACATAATCAAAGGGGCTTTAATTATTTCACAATAGAAAACATATTCTTATCATTATCTAATAATTTTATTTCAAGTTCATGAGGAAATCAAAAAATATAAGGGGAAATTAACCTAATTAATATCTTGATTATATTAATTACTAAAATTAACTATTTAATCATTTAAAATAAGATTTACAACATAATTAGTTTTAGATTTCAATCAATAGATATAATCTTCACACACATGCAATTATAATAAAATTTTATATAAACTTCCCTAAATTGATTTGTGGAGAAAACCATGCAATATTTCCAAATTCCCGATTTTCTCTTCAAGTTCATTCTCTCTTATCTCAATGAGCTTCCCCAATTATGTTTTGTGACTGATGAGATCCCCAAATGACTCATTAAGACCCTTAATCCATGAAATTAGGCTTGAACCATAAATGAGCCACACCTAAAAGAGCCCAGAATCACCTCCAAATGACTTAAAACATTAGCCGAGCCTTATACCCATCTAATAGGCTTAAACCCCAATTTTTTATGATGATAACGGACATTCTACGCATCCGAAAAGTCCAATACAAAATATACCAAAAAAATAACTAGCAACCCAGTTATTTAATATAATCAACTGGTACGAGTTCAAATATCAAATTATATAATTTATGAATTACCGCGTATTAAATTCAATTTCAAATCCGAATTAAATAATGCAGAAAAATATCAATACTGATATCTCATGTCACAATCAATAACACATAATTAATTTACACAATTTTCATAATTAATCTATACGCATAAAAATACGGGGTATTACACAAGTCATATATTTCAATGACCACTTACTCAAAATCAATAGCCTCACTATTAAAATATACGTCCATGGCTTATGAATCCTAAGCTCAAAACTCTTACCTTCTTTAGACTCCGTTCATTTGACATCTCATAAATGAAATCCATATAAGGACCCCCACCCCTAAAATTTTGTCTACACTAGGTAGTTTTTAAGAGTGGACAACACAACTCCTAACCTGCCATATGCATCCTTATATCCAATAAATCCAAATTGCACAACAATCACATAAAACTCTATGGTAGTTCTATGAGTACCCAAACACCTTATCATATATCCTTACAATTCTCATAAATAACAACTAAAATATTCACTAATACTCTAAAATACACTATTTATTCTAACACCCTCTCATTCATATCAAATTATACATGTGCATATTCTAAGTACCATAACCCCAAATCTTAACCACAAATAGTCCCAAAGTTCTTAACCCTCACATCAATATAACAAGCTTATCAACATAAACTGCAAAATAAAACCTCCCTCGCTGTAACTATTACCAAAAACACCAAAGTCTCAACATCAAATAAGAACCACAGACAATTTAATAAAAATCTATACACAATATGTTTACATGTCAATGCATTTTCTCACTATGTTATAATGAATATCCCGTCAACCCTTAAAGTCACCAAATGATTAATAATCAATAGACTTATGATGACATCAACAACTTATAATACCAGAATAACAATGCGCATTCTCTATTTAATAATCACCAAACATTTCAGTCTCTATGATAATACACTAACGACACCTCAAAACTCAAATAAATTAAATAATCAACCATTATTTCCCTTATAAGAAAAGTTAAAGATTCACAACAGCTAATTTTCAACAACGATAATTAAACAACTTCCGAAATCCAACATCAATTATTTATGACAAAAACAATAATCCTATCGATAAATGCCTGTAGCTAATAATCTCAAAACATATCCCCATTTATTTCCCAACACTTATTATTGAAAGTTCCCAACCAACATTTCTTTATTTCATCCGATATAAATTTCCAATTAACAAAACAATGATTTATACGCATTTTAAATGTGCTAATAATATGATTCTCAATAATGACATAAATTTAACTGGACAAGTATAAGCACATCTCATTTTTCAAATCTCAAGGTTCATAAGACATATAACTCACATTTCATTATTTAACATATTAATAAGATAAAAAATGATTTTGGGGAGAGGGAGAGCCGTTAGGAGAAACCTTATGCGAATTTAGGGTTCCTTCTTATTTATCATAGTTTTGTTTATTCTCAGTTGTGCACGGTTTTTTCTCCTCATGTGATTATTACCATATGCTTCATCATCCTCTTGGGAGTATTTTATCCTGATATTACTAAAATTAACCCTTCATGTCATGTTAGGGTTTCCACTGAACATATGTAAACTTTGAAGATTAAGAATCAAGTACAACATCAGAAGTTGGATGACTCCACTGTCGTCAAGGGAGACATTGCTTCTAATGTTTGTGAAAACGAATGGCATACTTCGCATCTTTTTGGTAATCTCATGTTTGTTGAAATATCTGACTTGGAGTACAAGGAATCGCATAAAGAGAGTGAAGTATATCTTATTGGAAAATACATATTCAATAGATGAGACAAGCCTATTAAGACTAATGTGTTGAAAGATAAGGTCACCAAAAAATGTCATATTAATGACCACTGGAAGCTTATTCCAATGGGAAAAGCTTAGTATACCATTCAACTGCAGTCAGAAGAAGTCAAATAATCAATATGGGCTAGAGGCACAATCAATCTTGATCCGATAATGTTGAACTTGTCATGTTTGACCCCTAGAATTAATCCTAACCCACGAGTTTAGGTTTGATTTGTTAGCTTGGGGAATTGAATATTGGAGACTTTCAATTTTTTTGGAGATTGCAAGATGCTTATGTGATCTAATCAAAATTGATCATCCTACGCTTCATAAATCTTTGGGAAATTTTAATGGAGTTCCCATAGACATGGAAATCTCCGATGATATGCCAGACTAAGTATTGAAAAAACATAAAGACTCTAGATTTAAAAAAGATGAATTGTATGAGAAGCTTCCTACAAGATTCTCCCATTGTAGAATATTAGGACATCTAATTACCAATTGTAGATTTATAAGGAGAATACAAGTAGATGGTATAGACATATTAAAGCATAGAGAACGTGTTGAGAAGAACATAAATAGAGGAAGATCCAAATTAAGAATAAGGGGAAAATCTAAAACCAACAAAATTTACAAACCAAAGAAAATGGTTAGAGAAGGTACTTCTGGGCTGAAAATGATCAATTGAATGAGGAGACTTCAAATGGTATTCCTTCAGAAAAGATGTGTGAGGTTAATTAAATTATAAATTATGATCAACCCGGTTCTAATGGAGATCATATCATTGTATCTAATTTAGAACTCCTTCAAAATGAGGGGGATGAGAATATGGTGGTGAACAATGATGACCAGCCTGGTGCAAATGGAGATCAGGTCAATTTATTAGAGGGGGTGATAATATTGTGGAGAATAATGTGACTCCACTATGGGATATCCATTATCCATTATCCCAATGGCTGATAATAATGCCCATATTCCCACTGTGTCTAAATATACTCCAAAGCCATATTATGCCTTTGAATCATAGGTTTCTTTACTTGATGAAGAAGAGGGAGAATTGAACAATTATTATTTTGCTAAAGACTATGGGGTCAATCATAAACCAATCGATTACTTTATGGAAAGAGAAATGGAGTATGTGGTAAAGGATTATATCTCTATGAAAAATCAGTCAATGCTTTTGGTAAATGAAGAGGGATACACCACTTTGCTCACTATTCCCAAAAGAAGAAACTTAAAGTAAGGATAAAAAAGAAAATTCAAGTTAAGCCTACTTACAACTTGAGAATTTTCTTTGACACTTACAGATGAAGGAAAATTCAAGCTAAGCCTACTTACAACTTGAGAATTTTCTTTGACACTTACAAATGAAGGTGATGTATTGGAACAAAAGGGGAATGAGTAATCCCTATTTTTAAAATATGCTCAATACATGGGCTATGCAATTTATGCCAAAGATTTTGTGTGTTGCTAAACCAAAGGTAAGCTTTAATGAGTCTTTTACGTCATTATTCGAAAGATGTAGTATGAAACTTAACTTCTAAGTGTAAATTATATGCATGGTCTTTTGCCTAATTTGTGGATATTTTAATCTTTGAAAATGAGTAAACCTTCCATTTTTAGTATTCCTCATAAAAACACTTTCTCTGCTAAAATAGAGGGTAATTTATCTTTATCCCCTTTTGTATATGTTTCCACTTACTATGTGGTTACAAGGCAACTCTAGGATGGATTTGATATGATATGTTCTCAAATTTATGATCCATGGATGACAATTGGTGATTTTAATTATGTGAGAGGTGCTCATGAATGCAAGAGCCCTAGATTACCATATTCTTCAACTTCTAATTATTTCAACAATATGATAATTAAATATCAATTTTTGAAGTGGATTCAAAATTCTTTTTCTTCACTTAGAAAAAAAATCTCTTACGTAAAAAGAAAAATTGATAGGGTCCTATGCTCCCAGAAATGGATGGATATTTGGGTCAATTCAAATTGTACTGCCCTTCTCAAAATTGTATCAGATCATCATCCACTCATATATGGAGCTTCTTATTATCCTTAAATAGGTTGCCTTAAATATTTATCATTGCTTAAACTGAGCATGACGATTTCAAATGCTTGGTAAATAGAGAATGGAACAATATTTTTGGTCATGGTTGTCCTATGTTCATCTCGAAATAGAAGTTAAAGAAATAAAAAATGTGTTCTTAAGAAGTGGAATTATGATGTTTTGGGTAATATTCATTCCAAGATAATGGAATCTAAAGATAACCTCTCTAAAATTCATAAGGAAATTAAAAAGTTTAGGCATTCTAGAGTTAGAGATAATGTTGAAAACAAGGCCCAAAATATGTTATTTGAAGATTTAAACGCCAAAGAAGAATTTTGGAAGGATAAGTCCAAATTTTAATCGGATATAGAGAGAGACAGGTGTACAACATTATTTTACATATTTATTAAACACGGGAGATCATATAATTTTATTTCTAGACTTAAGCAGGAAGGAGGTTACATCTCTAATCTAACGGAGATTAAAGATCATATGATTAATTATTTTTCTAAGTTGTATAGCTACGACAACGCTGATCAAAATGGTCAAATTTTGGAGTGATCAATAATGTTGATCTCCTATTATGGTTCAGTTAAGTGGAAGTCTTAAATCCAATATGCAAAATATGAGAGTTGGTTCATTTATTAATGATGGAAAATAGGATATTCAAGACCAATTCTCCTCCTAAAATCCTCATATTGCCAACAGAATCATGAAAGTTCGTCTTCCTCACGTTCTAAGGCCTGATCAAATGATATGGCCATTGAGAAAAAATTACAACCTTACATTCATACATGCTTTTGAGTTTATTAGAATTAAAAATACCAAAAATGAATTCATCTCTCATATATGGAATACGTTTGTTCCTCCTAGAACTTTATGACCATTTAGAAAATACTTCGTGGTAAGATTGTTTTCATTGATTCTATTAAAGCTAAAAGTTTATACTTCCCATTTTGGTGTGCCTCATAAAAATTGAATTTTGAATCTACTAATCATCTATTCATTCACTATCCTTTTACTTCTTAAATTTGGAGATGGATTTTTTTTACTTTCAAGAATAATATCCAATTCAATATTATTGCAGACTTGTGGACAAATGTTCTTCAATTGCACTTTAGTTCTCAGATTAAATATATCTCGACTACTTTTATTTTGGGAATTGCTGACCTAATACG
This sequence comes from Sambucus nigra, assembly GCA_949130495.1. Taxonomy (NCBI): domain Eukaryota; kingdom Viridiplantae; phylum Streptophyta; class Magnoliopsida; order Dipsacales; family Adoxaceae; genus Sambucus; species Sambucus nigra. The sequence continues at coordinate 386,585,794 of OX422217.1, forward strand.
GAGATCTACAAATCAAACATTATTGAGGAAAAATTTCCTTTAATTAACAGTTACATTCACCAATTAAAGAAATGGATTTAGGTTGTGGGGAGAATATGTGAAGGCCATGTGAATAATAGAGTCTATGACTTTGAAATTCTCCATATCTTCAAAATCAAATGTAAAATAAGAAAAGGCCCTTAAATCAAATAAGTTATATGGTACCCTCCTCTTCCTAACGGGACCAAATTGAACATTAATGGTCTTTATTTGAGAGACTCAAAATTTGCTACTATTGGTGCTGTTTTTAGGAAAAATCGAGGATTTGTGAGAGGGGCATCTTGAAAATCAGTTGATCCTTCATATGCATTATAATCTTAGTTGTTAGTAGTTATTATTGGAATAGAGATTTCTTGGAGATATAAATGGTTTAATATATGGATTGAAATTGACTCCCATATTGTGTTGCATTATTTAAAGAATCAAAATTATGATCCTATATAGTTTTTAAAGGTGAGCTGGTAGAATTACAAGTTTAATATAAATCATATGAATCTTAATTTTTCTCATATATAAATAGAGGGAAATCAGGTAGCAGATAAACTCTGAAATATGGGTCTAAATCATTTAAAACTTGCTTTATGGTGGGTTGTTTCCCCTGATTTTGCTCATTTGGTGGCTAAAGATTGGGGGCTTACTCCCCCATTATAGATTCAAAACAGTTTTTTATGATTATTCTGAGCCCTTGTATATATCCATAAATATATTAGGGACATTTTCATTTTTATTTATTAATTCATTTGAAGGTAAGGTTATTATTCCCCCCTTCTCTGAATTGTAAGCCACATAAGGGGCAATTTTTCACACTCTTCATTTTTCAATAAAACTTATGGGGTAATGTACCTCTTAAATAAAAAAATATATTTATAATCTGAGTTTTGTAATTATAACAACATTCAACTCACATAGGCATTTTCTAAGCATTCTAATTATAAAAGGGGGTTTACAAAATGTAGAGAGAAACTAATCAACAATAGGGAATTTATTAGGTTAATCTTTCCGTACTTAAACATCTAATCACTTTATTAAACGATAAGCATGGTCTAAGAAATATTTAAAACATTAAGTACTAAAGGACAAAAATATAATATCCTTTCCTTTAATAATTTTTTAAATCTTTAATAATTTTTGAAATCTGACTTCAAATCTTTGTTCTCCTCTAAAATCTGAGAAATTTTGCCTCTTGAAATGTCTCCAAATTCCAATTTTTGAGTCCTCAAATAAAAGTTTGAATTTTAAATGTTAATGGGATTTTGGGTTTGGTTCCGGCACAGTTTCACTTATATAAAATTCGACCAAAAATTTCACCTTAAAACAAACCCTAAACACACCTTGTACCTCCCCCTAATGTTATAGTGTCCCCTGGTGGCGCTATAGCAGGAAGGCTGCGGTTCTACTTTCGTTGCTTTATCTATCTTTATCTTCCCTTTTTTCTCTCTTGTTTATCTTCCTTTCTTTTATTTATCCTCCGTTTTCAAGGGGTCTCTTCTTATATTAAAAACACAACCAAATCCCCTCAATACTAGTCCTTTTCTTAGACCGTAAGACAAATTGATACACTCTTATACCCCTAGAGTTCAAACCAAAACCCACAGTATAACTTAATTATATAACTAATTAAATTAGACAATTACTTAGAGAAAATTTTCAAAAATATAATTTAAATCCAATTCCACCCATCCATTTTAAAATTTAAATCACATAAATTTAAAAGTCACTTATTAATCATGTGATAAATAAGATTAAAATTTTGAGTATTACACTACAGGATTATAAAATCCATTGGTCGGTTTTACTAGTAGAAACAAATCTCATAAGCCTATCAAAGGGGTATCACAATTCAAGATCTTCCTTGGATGCGGATTCCTCTAAATAATGATCATTGACCTACTCACAAAAACTTTATTCAACTTGTGGGGATCATTTGATCCAATATATAACTGAATCACACCCATATAAATCAAAGCAATTATGGAAGCATTCAAATCCTCATAACCCTTGGGATTAAGAAACAATGAACCCTTTACAAATGGTGTGAGATTTTCCAAGTCTAATCTAGATATGCTCTGGAATTGAATCTCATGGGTGGTCTTGTTCAGTACATTCCAGAATATACCAGTTACAATCATCTTTTGAACTATCAAACAAGTTCTCGAACCATCAGATAAGTACTTGTAGTTTGAGATAAACTATTAGGATTGATCATGTAGTTATTCCGATAAGATGTTACTTCCCATTTAGACTGTGAACTTATTCAATTGAACTAGAATCAAAATTCTAATCACTTGTGATCAAGCCGAACCTAACTCACCAAAAGTTTTACTAAGTCCAATTGACCAACATATATATACAATATATTTAAAACAAATATAAGGAATTCTCACTATCATGATTCTTACTTCAAAATAAACTGACACACTTTTACTAAAAATTAAATGTCATACATGATTTTAAGAATAAATTCCCAACAATAATATGATTCCCCGCTTTAAGTATTCAATACCCCCGTGGTGAAATTCAATTTTCGTGAATGAATTTTAACCAATGTCTTATCTATTCCTTGAACTCAAACTCAACTTATTTGATGCACTACCAGATAATATTCCCCTAACCAGGTTTATTGGTAGAATCCAAACTTATAAGTTTATCAAGGGAGTATCAAATTCAAGAATACTATCCTGGGAAGGATTTCCTGCAAAACATTATCTCAGACATATTCACATATTTCTTACAGGGTTTTTTTGTAAGGACAAATTTCCAATCGAGTCAATTTGAATGTAATTGGCATAATTCCGGAAAAAATGTTTGAGTCCTAAGATATACTTTGAGTTGATGATCCCATGAGCCTATGATGTTGTTTGATGTAGACGTAGCGGTCAAGCTTCAAAGACTGGATATTCTAAGCCATGTTTACCGCACCAAGTTTGTCTTTACATATACCGAGGATCTCACAGGTATGAATGTACATAATTTATGAGTCCTTGGAATTTTATTAAGGGTGTTATGTTTTTATTTAAATTTTTTTCGAACTTATTTTAATACATTTTCAAGAAAAATATTTTTCTGAGTTTATTATATTTTCAACCACTCCTCTGCAGTGAAACATCCGAGGTTTTTTCCCTTAGTGGTTTCCTCGTACATCGGCGTCTTGTAGTTTGATTTATTTAATTTATTTGATATCACCTAGATGCATGTTTAGTGTAAAAAGATAAAATTTGGAAAATTAGTTTTCACAAGAACTCTTTAATTAGTGCTAAGTTTTATAGGGAGAATTTTGTTTATAAGGTTCAATCACTAAAATTTGAAAAATATAAAAATACTGAACTTGTGTTTATTCGAACCACCCTAACTTATAGGACGTGGTGTAGGAACCTTCTCAAATTGCTATCAGAGCCTGATACACTAAGTTACCAAGTAGGTCCTTATTTCTCCTGTTTAGGGGGTTTTGTTCACTCTCTCTCGTTTTGTTTCTCAATGGATTCTTATTTGAATTTAAAGTTTGTCGAAAGAATTGAAATTCTTGAAAAAGAAAACTCTCGTTTTAAAAATAAATTAGCACTTTTTCAAACTGTTCAAAATCAAAAAGATATCTTTCATGAGAATCTTGTTGCCTTGGACCATGACTTTGGAACTTTAGAAATATCCAAGAAAGAGA